>VWPU01008340.1:0-131333 GCA_013398955.1 Callaeas wilsoni | reverse complement strand
AATAATAATAATAATAATCATGAGGCAGAGAGAGGTAATAATAATGAGCCAGAGAGAGGAATACAACCCAAGATCAGTAAGTGATGCCCAGTACAATCGCTCACCACCCGCTGACCGATGCCCAGCTCATCTCCGAGCAGCGATTGGCACCTCCCAGCCAATTGCCTCCAGTTTATATAGTGGCCATGATGCTCTGTGGCATGGAACAGCCCTTTGGCCAGCGTGGGTCAGCTGTCCTGACCATCCTCCCTTCCAGTCATTTGTGCACCTGCTCACTGGCAGAGCCTGGGAAACTGAAAAGTCCTTGACTTAGCGTAAGCTCTACTTAGCATCAACTAAAGCATCAGTGCATTATCAACATATTCTCAGACTGAATCCAAAACACATCACTGTATCAGCTACTAGGAATAAAATTCACTCTATTCCAGCCTAAACCAGGACAGATTGCTTTTTTTGAGCTAATGATTTAAATGTAGCATGCATTCCTTTTATCATGCACAGACATAGCTTGAGAAATGGAAATGTAATGGAAATACACTATTTATGAAAAGAATTACATTTAGTAGGGGTTAATAAAATACATTATTTACCCTATAAATACTGAAACAAGAAAAACATTTATTTGTGACAGAGATTATTGCAGTGCTCATAGTCCAAGCAGCGCAACAAGAAAGGAAAGATAAATGAGGCATTTAGTTCTCACCTTATGCATATTATATGATATTCCCACCCACATTTTATAAACCAGAAATTTATATTAAAAAATAGACCAATTATGCTTCTGATACTTGATAAGCATGAAGATGAAATTGTAGTCAAAATAGTTCAAATCCAACTATATTCTTTGTTTATTTATTCTTTTCTTTCTAGCACTACTAATCCCATAAAAGTTTTCAGCTTGAAACATGGGTAAAAATGAAACATTCACAGTATCTTTTTCAGAGGCTAGAAACCTCATGCTTGGAATGATTTCTGCTTTGGAATGTCTGTAATATATTGAAGCCTTAATACCATGCTAATTGGTATCTTACTAATTAGCTTGTGACTAGAATTTTAATTAGATGCACAATAGGTGTTCTCCTTACCTGCAGTGGAGGAGCTATTTCCTGGGAAGAAAAGCGAATGGAAAAAGATAGGGAAAGGAATCCATAGAAGACAAATATAATCTAGTCCCTACTATGAGAAATGTATACATTAATTAATATTTTTCAAAATTATGTCTCTGGAAATATATTCTGTTTTGTAAAGCACATTAAAGTTTGCTTCATGATTTGCTTTTCTCCAGTGTAGAACAAATTGTGCTTTTTTTTTCTGTGACATGACGTGCTTTGAGCAAACTGAGAAATACTGGAGCAGGACTGTCGTCAGTTAGCTCGGGGCCAGCCCCAGGGACTGAGGTGAGCACATCGTGGGCTCAAAGCAGGAGCCCACTGTAATCTGAGTTGAAGAGTAGAGCTGTGTACCTGTGAGCTGGGTCACAGGGAACAAGGCTGAAAAGGGAGATGCCCAGCACCTTGACAATGGCATTAGTTGAGCCTGGGCTGTAGCATATTCTAGAGTTAAAAATGTGTTTGATAAGCTTAGAGGACATAATTGAGTGAATTCCTGTCAATGGCAACTCAGAAGTACCAATACTTTGGTAGATGAGCATCATCTATCACTTTTCTTCTATCAGGAAAAGATAGGAAAGAGGGATAGAATGTCTGAAAATACTGCCACCACTAATGTTCTCATTAGCTTAATGGCATGTACCCTGTTACACAGAATTTTAGGATTGTCATTTGGGGTGAAGGCTGTTTTAAAATCTGCAAAATAACCTGGTGCAAGAAGAGTCATAAAAACATAAATATGAAGTTCCTTCCTTCTCCAAGGAAGCCTGAGTTGTGTATTTATAAAGTTTATAAAGTTTACAAATGTCAGGCCTGGTAATCCTCATAAGCCCCAGCAGTGAAAAGGGTGATTCAATTTCAGAAGATAATTCTGAAAAATGATGGTCGGAGCCAGGGAACATTTTTATATGAGGAGATATAAACAGTAAAAGTAAAGGGAAGATGAATTGCAGAAAATGGAAAACCAGTTAAAGAATTATTATTTTTCCCCCCACTAAAGGGACACTTTTAGAACAGGCTTTCTGAAGGAAGTGGAAAAGAAGCTGTACAATTTGCATGATTTGAAAAATACTTTTTGTTACTTAACTTTGACTGGGAAAATTCTTCCTCATGGTGAATAAGGTCACAGGTGATCCGCATTCCATGCTCTGCAAGATATTTAAAAGCAGTAGCTAAAGAATATTTTTCTCCAGGTGGCAACATGAGGCAAGTGAGAATAAAGTTGCACCCCGTATGTTTTTGATAAAATTTGTAGCAATCACTCTGAGACCAATAATTTCTTCACAAATGTTAGAGAACATTAGTGGAATGAAAACAGAAAATTATTAACTGGAGAAACATCTGTAAGATTTAAGTGTCAGTTGTGTCAAGAAGTGGAAGATGATGTCATCCTTGTGCCAAAATCAAATTAACCCAATCTCAGTCAAATAACACAAGCAGTATGTGGTCTGGAAACATATTGCACATTGTTTGTGGAATAATGCTGAATATAAGAGAAGTCAGAGGAAATTATGATGGCCTATAACCAACTCTACAAACAATAAATATTAATCAAAAATTGTGTTTGCTCTGAAGTATTCACTCAACTGCCCTGCCTAGTAAAAGCTGTTATCTTTTCAAAGGACTTTATTAACCCACGTGTCTTACAAGATCTGGTCATTTCCCATGGCAAATTTGTCTCCTACTATGAGTTTCATTAGAAACAGAAAGGAGTAGGGAACTCAACCATGGTTCGTGGAATTACGTTGTTTTTAGTCTTTTTTGGGCAGAGATTTAAGGCTGATTCATGTAAAAAAGGTACTACTTCTTGCTGTCTAATTAAGATGCTGGTTGTGCCTGGCGTATCTTGAGGTATCTCATTTTGCAGGGAGGTTTGAGTCTTCTCTGACACCTCCAAACTAGCAAGACAGCAGCTACCTGCAGATCAGAGGCCATGTGGCCACTTCTGTGAAGCACTATACTGAGAGCTGTTAGCTCTGCAGAAAGGGAGGATATATTAGCTCAGACTTAATGCCATGCTACACACATCCCTATCACTCCCGGACAAATGAGAGCATAAGGGTGAACTTGGATATCCCTGCAAAGAGGCTGCATCCATACCCTTTGTCCACTTCCTAGTGGGACTGCTGCTCACATCACAAAATGTCCACCATAGATAGCACTGCAGCAGAGTCTTTATCAGTACTCTGAGAATTGAATAGGCTATTTGGAAAAGGCAATTATAACGTACCACCACTTCATTTGAACAGTGCATTTTGAAAGGGGAAAAAAAAACCCACACAACAAAACACCTCTTACGTGATTGCCTTTCTGTCTTTGAGAAATAAAAGGAAACTGGTTTTCTATCTTGAGTTCTTTGGTGTTGGTAGACTTCAGCATCCAGTACTTTTATCCTTCTTGTTGTATACATATGGAGGTTTGCTATGGGATATGGTGCAATATTTTTGATTGCAGGCTTCTACAGGACATCTCCTTTATAACCTAGGTAGTCTGATGTTGTTTTACATAGTCTAGTTGACATGAGGATGTAGATTATAATGCAGGTCAGAAGCTCTAACAAGACTTGGCAGGCAGGAAAGGATATTGGTTCGACAGGGTAATTACCCATAGGAAGTGGTGATGCTGACACTAGTTTTAATTTTTTGAGTGCTGCTAAAGATGTTTATCTTTACTCTGAAAGCTTTAGTCTTTTATGGTTTGAATGCTAGCTATGAGAGAAGCTGTCGCTTTTCTCTCTGCTCTATCCAGCAGTAGTGCTCTTCAAAATAGTCAAAAGATTTTTTCATCTGAAAGCAGAAGGAAAATGTATTCTTACTTCTGAACCTTTTTCTGAAACTCATTTAATCAGAGATATACTGTCCTGAATTTGAATGAACATTGAGAGAGTGTTTGCTTGGGTAAATATCATGTGTTACGTTATGGAGTAGAGATTTAGTTGCTGTTGTTTGTTATTTTTTTTGTCTCCTCCACATAGAATTGGCTAGAACATAGTTTTCGAGACTATAAAATAATATCCGAATCTTTTATGATTTCTTCTCTCTTACATAATTTAAACTGAGGATTCCTTATTTAAGAAAACCTAAAATGAATTTCAGAGCTTGTGTTATGTAAGCCAGTTAGTTACATCAAGCAGAAAAACTGAACAGTGCCTTTGGGAGAGAGGGGCGGGGGGCGGGGGGGAACAAATGCTTGAAAGCAGAGTCCAGAGAATGGAGGACAGTTTGGGGACCAGGTTCTCCACAAACCACACCACAGAGAGGTTGGCAAAAGGCATCGGATACACGTGGAGCACCAGTCAACCTCAAAGGTTCTTCGGGATGAATTTTGGATGCTTGTGTACTTATGCTCAGTCTGGGAATAATACTTATTGTTTTCACATGATTTTGTCTTCCAGAATGATTGAAGATTGTGGGAAAAGAGGGAATACCATGGCAGAAAGAAGGCAGCTGTTTGCAGAAATGCGTAAGTACTTCCTGGAAATGTTTTGCTGTGATAGACCAAGCCAGTTGCTATGCAATGTCAGTAAAATTTATGCAAGCTTTCCACCTCAAATCTCCGTTGCACAAATGAATATCATGAGACGAAAACTGCACAAAAATGGGCTGATTTGAACAAAGCAGGAAAGAGGGATTTTCTACATCAGATTTTTTGATTTAATTATTTTAATCAGTAGCTTCTTAGGACAAAGATGATGGAATACACAGGTTGCAATGAAGAGGGATAAAGGCCTCCAAAAGCTACATCTTTTTTTTGAGGTATCTGACCCCAGCCAGCTGCCAAACTCCCACACCCTTGATTGATCCCTAACCAGCCCCCAGCGGAGTGGGAGAAAATATAGGGAGAGCAAAAGCAAGCAAACTCATTGCTTGAGATAAAGACTTGATTAAGTGACAGAAAGAGAGGGAAAAAATTACAACAGAAACCAAGAACCAGTGATGCAAAGGTGGCTATTCCCCTCTTCCCAGAAGGAGACTGATGCCCAGCCAGTTGTGGAGCAGTGTCTGCTTTGGAAGACAGAACTCCCGACCCCCTCTCTCCCTACCCCAGTTTTATTGCTGAGGATGACATTATACGGTATGGACTAACCTTTTGGCCAGCTGGGGCCACCTGTCCTTGCTGTGTCTCCTCCCAGCCTCTTGCCCATCCCCAGACAACCGTGGGAGGGGGCAGAGTAGGAAACAAGAAAGCCTGGGTGCTGTGCAAGCACTCTTCAGCAACAGCTGAAGCAGCGGTGTGTTATCAACACATTTTTAGCCGCAGATCTAAAACACAGCACCATGCACACTGCTGTAAAGAACGTTAACTGCATCTCAGCCAGACACAGTACAGGGACTCATGTACTTCACACCCCACTTCAGTGTATTTTTTTATAGTTCCTAATGAAGTTCTGTGCTCCCTGCACAATAGTATGTCGTGGGATGTACCATGACAACAATGCTCCTGCACTTCTGACAGTCATCTCTAATTTCTCTTACAACCAATCCACTGTTTCTCTAGGAAATTCTGTTACATATCAAGTCTGACACTGTCACCCTGTTACTAGATTTACTTGAGTTTTGTGTGTAATTACTAAGCTTCCTGTTGTTTGTCCCCTGTCACATAGTAAACAATGACAGAGCATCTCCCTTATCTTTGGTGGGAGACTAAGATGGGCATTATTTGGACTGGAATTATTGTGCATACTGAAAGGCCAGGTGTGTGCTGGTGAATTCAGTGTGCTCAGGACTGTGCCCCAGGAGTGAGCCCTACCTCTGAGCTCTCCAAATTAAAGACTTCTCACTCAGATGGCCTACCAAGAACTGTTTTGGCCCATTCCCCAGTGTCCGCTAGCTCTGTTGTGCCCTGTAATTGTTTAGTATCACACAGGGCTTGCTTTTGTAACTCATTAATATTTCTCACTGATCTTTTCTCTCTGGTGCCCAGTGACAGGACCTGAGGAAATGGAATGAAGCCGTGTCACGGGAGGTCTAGGTTAGGTATTAGAAAAAGGTTCTTCACCCAGAGGGTGTTTGGGCACTGGAACAGGCTCCCCAGGGAAGTGATCACAGCACCACACTTGACAGAGTTCAAAAAGCATTTGGACAATACTGTCGGGCACGTAGTGTGATTTTTGGGATTATCCTGTGCAGGGCTAGGAGTTGGACTCAATGATTCCCTTCCAGCTCAGGATATTCTATGATTCAGTTGTCTCTTGCGTACATCTTGGACCCTTGGAGGGAGGTATCGTTCTTTGGCCAGAATCAAAAAATTTATTTGTCCATTATCAGAACATGCTATGGTTTTAATTATGTTTACGGAGGGGCCTTGATTTCTTATCAGCTAAAGTCAGTTGCATAGGTACCATTAATTTCAATTAGTTTGAAATACTCCTAAAATATTTAGGACTTTGCTGTGAGGATTTGTGATTAGTTTCCACAGTTTTGAACGCTGTTTTGATGTTGGATTGTTTTGAGGGAGTTAAGGAGGTGTTGGGAGAATCAGCAGTTGGAGGCAGAGGAGGGATTTCCTGTATTGTACACCAGTAGTTATAGTCTGCTATTTTTTTCTTTCACATTTTGTCGTATTTGGCATGTTTTGGTATATTTACTTCAGTCTGGTTTATCTCACGTGTGCTTCCCGTTTCTGTTTGCCTGCCTCTGTTCCTTCACCTACTGCATATGTACATAGAGAGCTGGGTGTTCCAACTAGGTAAAAGGAAGGGAAAATATAAAGTCTTTGTGAAAAACTAAATTTATTTTAGCCATATTCATAAAACACTGAGCTTTGCATTCTGAGAGCCTCTCGGATGCCTCTGTGTGTGGAGAGTGTGCTTCAGTGAAACTGAAGTTCATCCTAGCATTGCATTCAGGTGCCCCCAGCTGTGTGCAAGCCCACATGTTTAACATGTGTAACAAAAACCGTGTGCTCCTGATGCCCTATATATTGTGGGCCATGCGAAGCTTCCTAATGTTCTGGTAGGCGTAAGCCTATGGTGAAAAGTTAAACTCCACAACCTGCCAATATCAGAGGAAGAAAATTCGTAATGTAAAGGCTTTTGCCAGTGGTTTCGGTCCTTGGGACTTACATCTGCAAGTCTATGATTAAAACCCCACAATAATTTTACAAAGTGGTCGTGTTCCAGACTACACAAGACAGAAAAGAGGAAAAAAAAAGAAAAAAATAAACCCAACTTTTCAAGCCTTTTTAAGTGGGAAATTTGTCCTGAACAAGGAATAGGAGTATTCGATTCTGACTTTAAATTTGGACCACTGTGATTTTCCCTGTATTTTGAGAGGCCCAGTTCGACCTTTTTTGTTTCCTTCAGAAGAGGTATCCTTCTAGTTCCAAATTACAAACTTTTGTGAATTAATATCATAATCATTATCACCTTCTGTAGAGTCCTGTGGTTAAAGCTTGTCTTATAATTCAAAATACTCTATTGGACATCAAGCTGCTAGGTCTTAGTTTTACCTTAGTTTGACCTGACTAGGTCAGACCTAGGTATATCCACACTGATGAAAAGTTCAAAATGTACATCATTGTTAGCACATATTATCCAGCAAGAAAACTACAGCCAAAGCTTGCAGCGTGTCCCTTTGTTATTTTTGCACACTGGAACGGTGTTACATGACATGAGCATATTCAAAGGAAACAGAGTGAGGCACTGCCAGCAGGCGGAAAGAAGGAGAGGCCACTGGCAATCCTGTAGGGAAGTTACAAATTCGCTGGCTCTTTTGCCATGCTCAGTCCTGCACATCTTTCCACCTGTCTTTCAGGACTCTCCATCATGATGTTAGTGATGGCAGTTTTCTACAGAAGTTATTTGACAAACAGATCTCTGACTGTGGCAAAACGCGAATCATGACAAAATTTAATTATCTGTTCCAGAGTCTTATCAGCAACATCTACTCCCCAAACAATATAAAAATAATACCATCCACTGTGTATGCAAGTAGTAAAAAAGCAAAAAAAGAAAGCAACGTTGCCTACAAATTTGTTTATTTAGGATTATTACTGCAACCTCAGAAGCTCAATGAACCAGTCTCACTTTGCTTTCACTCTTTAAATCTTGTTAAAAGGCTGAAGTTTTACAAAGGAGCACTGGAAGGTTATTGGTAGCTTTCACTAAAGTTAAGAGGGGAAAAGTTACATTCATTTTACTCATTTTCCCTGTTAAAAAGGAAAAGCTTAGTGTTGCAAGCTTTATCCTCCCTTTCACCTGTAAAGAAGTTTTCTAAAAGCTGTCAGTGAGATACCAGTGGAGAAGGAAAAAACGTGTATAATTTTAACAGTAGAGGATATGATGGAAAAAACTACAAAAATACTTCCCATACCTGATGTTAAGTAGTCAAAAGTAATTTCTCCCAGGAGCAGATGATGTAACTGGCAAAAGGAAGTAGCTGGGAGCCCTGGGAAGGCAGTGTGGGAGAATTTGGTCAGGAAAAGAGCAGAATCTGGGGAGAATAGAGAGTATGTATCATTTTCATCTCATAGGTCAGAGCACATTTGAAAAATTTGGGTCCAAAGGATGATATTGTTTAAGAAAGTGTGGGTGAACAATGCTGCCACAGCCCGAATGGATGCTTCAGGCAAAATTTATCAGGGAAGGAAGCCCTCCAATTGAGTCACAAGGTACAGAAAGGACTCCCCTCGCTCTGGGAACTCCTTCTCAGAGAGTAGTCTGAGTGTAGCTCGATCCAATCCTAGTCCCAGACTTGGTCAAGAGTTTATGTCTTAAGGATTATATAGATGTAATTGATACTTCATATGACTTCATGCAGGATTAAGGATAGCAAACCAAATATACTTTTAGGAATAGAATAAATATTTTATTTAAATTTATTATAATGCTAATAATGAAACCAAAGTATTTTAATCAAAACTATTTACCCGACAGTACAGATAGTTATAACTGTTAATGTAGGGCACTATTTATTAAATAAATTATTTCAAAGTTAGTTTAATAATTATTAAGTAGAGATTGATGTTACTCGCCCAAATCAACACCATGGGCGAATCTTCTTCACTTGGCCTCAAGGAATAACTTTGAGGGGCATCCCCACTCAAGGGAGGAACCACCACATACGTATCCAGAAGGAGTGTGTTAGAAGCTCCTGCCGTTAAAAAATGGAACTGAGCTTTTATAGTATAAAGTGACTGACTGTCAATCAAATGTTTCTAGCCTACCCATGCCAGCTCAGCAGCTTTAGGTAAGTTATCAGTACTATCACTTGTTGCTTCCTTTATCGGGAGCTTTGTGTGCCACATCCTCACCAGTGCTGATTTCTGTCAGGCAAGATGGTTTTTCATGTCCTCAGAAGGTTTAGCTTTGGATTGTGGAGTCAGGCTGCTGTCAGCATTCCTGAACACCAAAAGCAGCACGATCCATCACTGATAACTTTTGTAAATAGGATAAAATTTGAGCTGTTTTACCCCCACTTAGAGTATCCTGCTACAGATGCTGACATGGCCATATGTTCAACAGTTCAGCTGAAATCTTAAAACATTTAGGAAGCTTCTGTAAAAGCAGGTCTGTATTCCACTCCTCTTACATCCTGACTGTACCTTGTTTGGATGAGTTTGTTGGACACTGTGCCAGGTTGTGCCCCCCATACTGGCCCCTGTGTACTGTCCTTGTGTGTGAGGTAGCTGCCATTTAGTTCGTTCCCATCTCCTGGAGAGCTGCTTTGGAAATGTTACCAGATGTTTAAGTTGCAGCAGCCAGGGCCAAGCTTTGTGTGGAGCATGGAGCTGACCCTCAGAGGTCTCCATTGCAGATAACACACATCCACAAAATGGAGAAAGGCCTCACACCCCTTGTCATTGCCCCCTTCAGCAGATTGCCATAAGTCTTTATGTTACAGCACAGTATGTTTTCATATTTGGTTTGCTGGCAAAACCTTGTTCTGATGTGGCATGTCAGCTAAAGATACTTGTTATGAGCTTTTTTTGTTAAATATTAAAATTCAACAGAGGTTTTCCCTGCTGTTGGAGCCTGGCCAGTGTGTCTTTTAGCCTGCAGCTTGACCAGATTGTTCTTCAAAGTGACAGACACAGTGGGCTGACTATTCCTTGCCTTCCTTTATAAAATTCTTTTAACACTGTAGTTCCTGACATTCCCCTTGTTACTCCTCACTCCTCTCTACTCTCTCTGCAAAGGAGAGAGCCTTGAAAATTGTTAAACAGAGGCAGCTCATGTGTCCTCTTTGTTCTCTGGCTTCCCTGCTAGCAAAGATACGCACAGGTCATATTCCATACGAATGTCACCGTTATTCTCTTCCACTAGGGGCTCAGGATCTGGATCGCATCCGTTTGTCCACCTACCGAACAGCATGCAAGCTTAGATTTGTTCAGAAGAAATGCAACTGTAAGTATGCCAGCTCTTCTTTCACCTACCATTGTTACAAAGCTTTCCACTGCCCTCCCGGTCTGTCCTTCGCACCACTGACAAACCGGGGCTGTTTGATTTGGCATTGCAAAGGACGCTAATCAGAGTGCCTGGGCAGACTTCTCATATTAACCTATTTGTATGGGGAACTTGCCTCAAATATGCCAGTGATTCAGTCACAGAAGGGTGGGTCAGGATACAGGCCACAACTTTAATTAATAAGTGTGTTAACTGTATTCTCCAGTTTTCTTGTGAAATAGCATTTGTGGATTCCAGCGGGGCCCTGCAAATTAAATGATTTTATAGCAGCTCTGTGAGAAGGAATGCTGCTTCAAGTCCTCTTCTATTTAGGCTGCAGCAAAGTAAGTGCAATGTTGGTCAGTCTCCTTTATTTCCAGAAGGCCAGCTAGACGCAACTCTTCTGAGAGAGTGAACCTGCTTGTAATTTCTGTGTCTCTGTCTTACTCCCTCTAGGTTTTTTTGAGAAATTTCCCACTTGATTAGTGACTTTTTTTAACTTCTCTTCTGAGATTCAGTCTTTTTCCCTTTACGGCTGCATTTTCTATTAGCATAGTCATGTGCTGTGAGCTTTAAAGGAGAAAAACATATAAAATCTGTAATGGAGTGTATCCTTTCTTCTCCATCCAAAATGATATGCAAATACTTAGAAGGGCAGGTTTAGGTATATATAAGCTTTATTGTCCTTTCCACACCAAGTTTAAAAAAAAATCCTAACCAAGGGAACTCTTGTCAGGAGTAGCAGTAGGGAGAGGACCAACACAGAGAAAACAAGTGGATTTTGGTCCTCATATATAGACTAGAATGACAACCTGGCTATGCTTGTGCTACACATAGTGGTAAGTATGTTAAAAAATACTCACTGTAGATAGAAATTAACCGTCCTGTTAAGTTCCTCATTTTGGGGTTACATCTGTCCGTGTTACAGAAATGTTTAGCTTATGCTGTCCAAACATACTGGAGAGGCCAAGTTGTGATGGAAAATATTTTGTAGAGTGTTTACTGTGCTATTAGACACGGAGTTGATAGTTTAATTACTTCCATAGGACACTTCTCATATTTTTAAAACGCCCTTAGCTGAAGTATGAATCGAAGGTTTGGTATCACATTATAAGCAGTCTGCCAGATACAAAACCGGGGCGGGGGGGGGTTAGTACCTGCCCAGCAGCTGGCTTCTCCCATTCAGGAGCAAATGTGTTGAAAGACACTATTATGTTGTATTCAGTTGTTTATTTTTTAAAGTCTTATGTTTAGGAGGATGACATTTTCACTTCATTTTCATGGTAACAGAATACAGTAGTCTGAGGTGACAAAAGTGTCCAATTAAATGGACAATGATAGCAAAGTATGTATGCAACTGCATGCAAAGCAAATGAAAAAGACCTAAGAGGTAACAATAGCCTCATTGCTGGGAGTATCTGGCTGGCTGAAAATACTGGTTGTTAATCTTAATTTTGTGCCTCTTATTTATCAACTGCAATCTGCTTTTGTGGAACTGTGGGTTCTCTTCATAAAGAATTAGTGCAGATGCTCTGCAGTTTGCCAGCTTGTGCCAGATTGCTCATGGACAGGGCTTAGCTTCTGGTCTCCATTGATAACCTCAGAGGAATAATTTGCTGATCTTGTTTCAAGATTTATACTCTATCAGTCTCTTCTGAAGGGAAAAAAAAGGAGAAACTTAAAAAGTCATCCTAAGAATTAGGTTCTGTGCAGCTTAAGGAATAATGCCTGTTGCTCTGGAACAGGCTGAATGGTGTGTATCTTTTCAGCATCAAGTACAGTTTTCTTCTCATCTTTTCAAGTAGACTGCTGCTCTCCCACATGGGTTTCTCTTATCAATGGGAAAAGAAGTCATTCATTCACCTGACAGGTATTCAAGCAATGGCTGTCCAAGAAAGAGCTGCTAAACATAGAGCCACTGAACTGAGCACTGCCCTTGAAATGGTTAATATCAGACCTCTGGCTCATGTCAGCTACTGTTTCAGGGTTTTTTTTCCCCTACAGAAACTGTCATTATGCACCACCCAACAGTAAGTTCATGAGACTAAAAAAAAGGGGTCATGGGGGAAAAAAAACCTTTCTGCTGCATCTGAACTGCTTCATTTAGGGTAGAATGTAAGAAGAAAAAGCTCAAAGACAGTTCTGCTGCACTCTCAGTGCATAGCATCTCCTGTCACTCAAGCCATTCTTGTCTTCTTTCAGCTGTGCTCTCCTGCCCTGCCCTGGCACACTGGCCCAGACTTACTAGGGAAAAGTTGCTTGGAAAGACTGTATTTGAGGGGTTCTTTTAAAGAGCTAATTTAATAAATTGCAGAGAGCTGCTCTTGGCTACAGGCTGAAGGTGTATGAGGATGGAAGCAGAGAGTCACTTTGAGTGCCAGAAGTGTTTGTTCCAAGGAAAGCAGAGCAGAGGCTTTATTAGCACTGTGTTTTTTCCCCGGAGGTGCCCATTAGCATAGGCGGTCATGAGATACCGTTTAACAGGCAGCCACACTTACCACACACAGTGCACTGTTTGTTTCTGATGTCTTTAATGCAGACACAGACACAGGTTCATCTCCTGGCCTCCCTTTGGGGATTCTTCTCTCAGTACAAAAGCAGGTTTTTGCTGAAACCTTCAGCAGCAGGCTGGGTTTTATTGGCAAAATAGGCAGTGTGCAATGGGCAAGAATCATATTCCGAGAGCCATTCTCTCTTGCAGAGTTTCTCCTGAAACTAGTTAAACTGTCAGGGCAAAAATTATAGAGAACATGACAGTTTACTACCTTTTATCAGAATATCACTACATATGTTGCACTTTGAGTACTACCACTGTTGATCAAATAATTTGCTTTGTGAAAATATTTCCTTTTCATAAGAAGATTTCTTTGCAGATATGTAGCCAATAGTCATCAAAATTGCAAATATATGTCTTTCCAATAGTTCGGTAAAACTTTGGGAAAACACTGTGTGTGGAAAGTGTTTCTTTTATAAAAATGTCTCTGAGCATTTTAAAGCAACAGTTTAAATACAATCATCAAAGTGTGAAAAATCATTATCAGTCATTGTAATTATTTGTCAAACAGGATAGAATTTAATCCAGTCCAGCCTTGTTCATCAGAAAAGCAAGAAATTCTTCTTAAGGACTCACTTAAAAAGTGAGATAAATTTGAAAAATCTCTGATGTTATCTTTCAGAGAAAAATTCCTGCAAATTTAAGCATTCCTCCTTACCTAAGTTAACACTGCAAATAAATAATAATAACATTTACAAATTATTGTTGCCACACCTCTAAATCTGCTAAGTCCCCAAATGTGGGGTGCGATATGTGACAAAAATCCCAAAAGCAGGAGACATGTGAAATTCTGAATGTAGAAATCCTAAAAGCTGGGAAACCTTGTTAATTCACCATGAATATAAACTAATTTTATGCTTCTTATTTCTGCTGACAATTTCTAAAATTGGAAATAATGACAAGAGAAACTGTAGGTAATGTCGGTACCTTTGAGGATGTGGTGGGTATAGAAACAGGTAATTGCAGACTACTTGCTGACTGCTTTGCAGAACTCCCGTAGCAATAGACCTGTTGCAAAAGCAATAGTCCTCCCTTCGTTATAAATACCAGCACAAGACAAAGATGCCTCTTCCGGGGGGGAAAAAAAAAAAAAAGGTGCCTCTTCCGGGGGGGGAGAAAAAAAAAAAGAAAAAAAAAAATCAAATAAGTACTAAAGAAGTCTTGAGAAGATATTGAGATTTGGACGTGAATAATTCCAAATGAATGCGAAGCGTTGTGGACAGATGGACCCTGGAGAACACATTGTGGTGATTATGTCATCTTGAAATCCCAGAATACAAAGCCAGGAGTGTGTGAGCTGACTGTGGCCGCTTTATTGGTGGATGGTGTTGGGTATAGTCTCAGAAATAACAGCACCCTAATCATTTGAAGTTAAATTTCATTATTTGGGGTAATAAAAGCAAGTAGGAAACAGGAACCTGATCAAACATGCTACATGTTTATTCCAGTCTGTACTGTACAAAGTATACCAAATGAGAATAGCTGACTTTACCATACACATTTTCTAAATGTGCTCTGAAGGTGGACCTCGATAGGGCATACTGCAGAAATCAAGGAGGGAGATGGAAAAACTACAGGTGAGCACCGTGAGGTCTGAAACAGTCACAGAACTTGAAAAGTCTGTGACCCACTGTTGCTTTCACCAAGTCAAACGGGAGAGTATTGACCTTTACTTCCCTTCCAGTGCATCAGAGCAGGTTTTGGAGCACCTAAGTACATTCTCAGCAAACCTAACTCCTGCTCAGCTCCCCTTACTGCCAGGAAAATGCCGTCTTGGCAAGGTTGATTTGCTGCTGTTTATCCATGCCATCCAGGCACAGAAGCATCATAGGCTTTCCTAAAACAAGGATGAAAGACCAATGACAACAGTTAGACCTATCTCTCGACATTCACCAGTATCCAGAACCACCAAAACCCACAATTTATAGTTATCCCCAGTGATCTTTGTGCAGTCGATTTATTTTAATACTTCTTTCTCAGTGAATTTATTAACATGCTGAGATGAAATACCATGTTCACATGCAAATTCCCTCTGGGGTATGGTGACAACCAGGAATAGGACATAACAAGATATCATAATCAAAATCATTATACCATTAAATATCACTCACTAATACAGAACTGTATGGCTGGAAAACTACTGCTGTCCTTGATGAACTATCCTAAATGTGTTGTGAGATAATTCTGTGACTGTGGCTGCAAAAGCAGATTTTGCTGATTTCCCTAGACCAGAATAAGTCATTGACAGTTGAAAGTGTGAATCAAAAGCTGTGCTAGTGATGGTTACACGTGGCTTAATTAATGCAGACAAAAAGGGAGCTTGTTTTTCTGGCAGTTTAATCTCAACACCTTAGGGTGTTGGTGTCTTTGTTTCTCCCTTTAATATTGTTCCGTGTGAGTGGTTTTGGTTGTTTTTTCAATTCTTTTGGCCTATCCAGGTTGTAGTACAGCAGTTTCCACATAGGGAGCACAGCTGCCATGACTGTGATGGAAGCCTTATGTATGTCCAAGGCAGTTTCCTCCACCTCCACCTGCTCTTTGTTCTACTTCCTCTGAGCTTGTGTAGTCACAGCTGAGGCATGTAGGCATGTCAGCCTAATCTCCATACGTATTTTTGTGTGCCTCCCTGATCTGATCTGCCTTTTTACATTTGTTTTAAGTTAGGATAATTTCTGCTCTCCTGAAATGTAATAATTTCCTAGTAAAAAATGAATGACAGTTATTGTAAATACATTATTTTTAGATGCTTTTCTTAAAGCTCTTTTCTGTCTGTACTCTTAGACCTCCTGTAATGCTACAGCAAGCTGCTGAAAATGGGTTTGTCCTAGAAACTGACAATCTGGGTATGAAATGATGAGATCAGCCTGTATGAACTACTGGCCCCCATCATCACAGCAACCAAGTTTTAAAAAATGATTTGATTTAACCTAAATAAAATTGCTAGGGTTTGGGGTTTGACTATATTTTTTCTATGCTGATAGAATGATATTTTCTATTAAAATATCATTTTATCCCATCCCATTCAACATGCCATTCAGCACAAAATGAAAAGTCAAATATCTGGTACTTGCAGTAAAAGGAAAAGATAAGCAAGTCTTGATTCCACACTGGAAATGATGCTGTGACCTTTGTGTTATGCATTGGCTGAGGAAGTTAACAGGACATCCAGGTTCAACTTTCTTCTTCTGCATGAGAAAATCTGTGCTGATCTTACATACCCAAAAGAGTTCCCTAGACACAAAGCTAGAGGATCTTCACAAGTGTTCCAGTCTGTCCTGTTGATGTTTGACCACCAAATTTTTCATCTTTACGTGTTGATTGATTTAGGACCATGTAACTGCTTCTCTTTACTCAAACAGGACCTCTTGCCAGTGTAGAATAACGACACTGGTCCTTTGACTCAGTGAGTATTGATTTTCTCAAATGTGAAATAGAGTGCACAACAAATGTGCAAAGGTGCAAGAATCCCATGAAGATCCCTGCCATGGCAGGAGGTATCCACTGTCACTATCCTGCCTTTGACATCTCAAGAACTGTACAGCCCATACAGTTTTGTGCTTGCCCTTCTTTTTCTTTTACTCCGGATGACCATCAGAAACCAAATTACAATGATTATGGAATTGTTTAGATTAAATAACTTAATCTTTCATCACTGTAGGTTTCCATGGTTAGTGCTCTGTTCTCATTGTTGGGTTTTATCCTGTTTTTCATTTCATCTTGGAAGGAGTAAAGCACAAGATAGTTTCGGGCTGGGTCACGGAGCAATCAAACTGAATGACAAGCAGTGTTGCCTACTTGAGAAGTGCAAAAGGTCTGCTTGGCTGCAATTTGAAACAATCTGCCTCTTGAATTTGTGATCATGGGATTCTCATATTCTTCTAAACCCTGAGTGATCAGTCTTTTATGAGATTTGCTTAAAATCCTTTAATTTGGAAAGAAAATCACCATTTTGCATTCTTATTTTTGTTCTTCATTGTTGACCACCTTGGATATTCTATGATCTGCTTATTACTATTACATAAAGGTAGAGGCTGGAAATATTAGTTGTGTTCTTTGTCTTCTATTTTAACAAAAGCCAAGTCTTACAAGTTCCCTTACAGTGAATGACATTGTTCACATGACTCCAAGAGATACAGCTTTAAAAAAAAGCCTCTCTATATTACAAGAGTCATGATACCATTGTGTAAGTTACTAATTCTGGTATCCTGCAGTATTTGAAGAATGGAAAAAGAGATGAGTTAATGATTTTAAAAACTTTTTTGTTCCTTTGTCTTCAACGACTTAGAGACTAAATGCTTCTGGAATTGCTAGTACTGTTCCATATGGGTTTCCAGGCAACTATGGAAAAAGGATGCATATATTGTACATTCTGCATTATGCATCAATTATTTAATCAAAAGTTCAAAAGGGCTTGATTTAGCATATTCCCTGCAGACAAATCCTTAGTCTGTAAGTGTTCGTTCAGAGCACAATATCCTGAAAATAGGTTCAGATTTTCTTTTCCTTTCAACTGTAAAAGTTTATTAATATGCTTGACAGTCATAATAGCTGTTAGAGAGCTGGCATATAACCTGTATATTTGGCATGTTCATTGAGGGACTGCTGTTCAGCCTTTTCTTCAGTGTTAGCATGAAGTGTACTCTTTTTATATAAGAGGGTTGTGTTATCTCAGATGTCCCCGAGTATTTGCTCTTAAAGGCTGCCACTGCAAGTCTGTCTCATCCAAAACTGAGACAAGAACTATTAGTGGATATTTGTAATTAATTTTAGTGTCAAAAGGGGTAAAACAAGGATATGTACCTTAAAACTCCTACATTTTCAGTTGCTTTGAGATTGATTTTTCAAACATACCCATGATCCCAAGTGGCTTCTGTTGAAAACAGGAGTTGCAGAAGATTGTCAGCTAATATTATTTTGTCCTTTAAAGAGGAAAATGACTGATTTGTCTTTCTTTAAGTCAGAAGTTGACAGATGTGTGGCCTAGGTCACGTCACAAGTATACCTACAGGCTGCCCTCTGTTACACAGGTGGCACAGCTCTGCCTGAATGCAGACAGCTTTTGTAATTGGATCATAGCTGAAAATCTCTTCTTACTGACTTCCTGAACTCTGTGAAGACTGCCATTCACTGTGCTATTTCTGATAGCTTTCCTGATGAACGTGTAAGGTTGGACAGTCTGTTCTGTTCCCTGCTCATGTCTCTGAACATCTGCTGCTGGTAATAGGCATCACTCACCTTTGTCTGGCAGCCTTTGGCTTAGTTACCCCAAGCCAGAAAATTTTTGTATCCTATTTCACATTGGTCCTCCCAATAAATGTTTGAAACAAAAGAAAATAAATTAGTATTATTATTAGCTTGGTAATCTTGTAGACAGTCTAAAAATTGCAAAATGTATGGAGATATACTGTTTGGTGGAAACAAACCAATACCTTGGTGATCACAGAATCACTGTATCTTCTGATTCTTTGCGTGGCATGTTTTTCTTCCTTCACCCTCATGTTTTTCCCCTCAATCTGTTGCTATTTTCAAGTTTTCTTCATTATTTCCCTGTCCCTTCTTCAGCTTCATGTCATTATCTGTGGCATTTATCTCTGACTTCTCTGCAACCCTCATTTTCTAGTCTGCTCTCTCTTTTCCTGTTATCCTCTTGGTTCCAAGAGCCTTTTTTCAGGCAAACCCTCTCTTACACTTGAGTCTTTGTTCCCTTTCCTTGGGCCATTTTGATCTATCCTGTTTGGGTCTCTTGCTGGGTCTGCCCTGATGTCACATGAGCACCTCGATAATTGTCAGAGTGGATTAAACAGTGTGCCTTCATGCCTGTGACATATGGGTCATTCTCTTGGGGTTCTTTCTGTATGACATGCTGTTTACGTGGAAAGGGGGAAAAGAAAGTAATACGTCATCTTTGGAGCAGTTATCAGTGAGTTTGGTGATCATGGTCCTTTGTTCCTAAGGACCTTCATTTTGAAGCCCTGCGTCTCCATTCTGGACTCAAAGCAGTTATTCTTGAGTAGTCATACATGAGCTCAGTCCATACATACATATTTTCTGTAGAGACTAAGGGAGAGTTTTTATGTACTTGCAGATTCCTGACAGGATAAGCTGGACTTTTTTGCCCAATATGTGTGTTGTAGCATTGCATTCACAGAATCACAGAATTATTTAGGTTGGAAAAGACCTCCAAGATCATCAAGTCCAACCTTTGACCCATCACCATCTTGTCAACTAGACCAAAGCACTTAGTACCACATGCAGGCATTTCTTGAATACCCCCAGGGGTGGTGACTCCACCAGCTAACTTCCTGGGCAGCCTGTTTCATTGCTTAACAACCCTTCCAGTGAACAAATTCTTCCTGATGTTTTGAACTCCTTTTCCATTGCATCTGCCATTGGGAATTTCGCTGAAGTTTTTTACCCTGTCCTGGTTTTTAAGCCATCAGTCAGCTCAGGAGAACGAGTAGACACTACACAGCTTTCTTCCACCTTAATGACACAGTCTGCACCATCTTCCTGCCTAAACAGTGGTCTCCATCACAACCTCACACAGGAAGTCTGATCTGTCTCCAGCCATTCCTCATTCCGGTCTCCAGCAACTTTTACAAATAAGCCCAGCGTGGAGCCAGCCCACTGTGAAGCCAGCCACAGCCAGTGGTGAAAGTTCTCAGCAATTATGGGCTTCTTCAGGGTGAAGACAGCAAACAGTCCCTAGAAGGGAAGTCTGAATGTGGGACCCAATTATAATTCTCTCCTCCCATAGTTCCCAAAGAGTGTTTTTTCCTTGCTCAGTTGTTTTCAGTTACATCAAAAGTCAAGTCTGTTTAACTCTAGTAATATAGATCAGCTTCATAACACCTAGAATATTCTGGGAGAAGCTTTAACTTAGCCATTATATCATATTTTACTGTGTCTAATTTTATTTTCTGTAAGTCTTAGTAGAGCAAGTATCTGGTATGCTAGGACAAATTGTGAAAACAGAAGATGTTGGCCATAAAAATAATTTCCTGCTTTTATAAGTGTGAAGAGACTGCACAATATAATGTCCTCAGTGGGTATTGTTATTAATACACTTCTGGGTCTCTATACAATGAACATTCAGCTTCCTGGCATTAATGTTTGTGATATACAATGGCTTTACAGAGGTGTTTTCCTTGTGCTCAATCAAGGCATTCCCAGACTGAATTCAGACTGAGTTGTATCTGTGATATTATTTTTGGCTGCAGAGGTTTTCTAGCAGGATATTTGGCCCTTTATCGAGAAAAGTGAGGGCTAATTACACACAAGTTCTCTGTGTGCTCAGCCTTTTCTTTGGTCCATGTGGATGGATAGATGGATGTCTCCTTTCCTGACAGGGAGTAAATTGAAAGTAACGCTTTTGAACTCGTTGATATCACTATGGCACAAAGGAAAGAATGAATCAGTCTCTCAGTGTGTTTTGTTTGAGGAGGTTGAACTCAATTTCTGATAAATGAAGTTGACACTAGTATCATACTGCATCTCTTGTAAAGGTCCTGATCTTCCCCAAGTTTAATTTTCCACAGTTCATTCATCTATATTTTGCCTTGAAACTCTTTATTTTGTCTTGGATTTGCAGGATATCTTTAAGGACTGTGTGTGTAAAATAAAGGATGACAGATAAGTGGCCATGTACCTCGAGACTCTTACTCCATCTAGGGGCCCTGACAACATCATTAAAGAGCTTCTGTCACACACAGGGGAAGGATAGATGTGCGAAACTTCACCTAAATCTCATTTATCTGTCATTTCACATTCTGCAGTCTCGTTGCCTTTCTCAGTGTTGCTCATTGTCAAGCTATGTTTGTATCAACTGGAGCTTTTCTCCTTGGCCTAGTCCTCATTTCCTCAAGAGATGAGAAGTTTTAGAGCATGATATTTTAAGGGGAGACACTGCAGATGCCTTCTGGTTTGGGAGTCCTGGTTACTGAGGGAATCAGCTGGGGAAGTGGAGCACTGACCCACTCTTGCAGAAGACATTGCTTTGAATGTGAGTAATGTCAGGACAGAAAATCTGGGAAGATTGTGTGAACACAAAGACCGAGTTTAGTTAAATACTCTGGACAGCTTCTCTGAATAAGAGGCTGTCTACTCAAATGAAATTGATACCCCAAAAATAGATACTCCAGATACCAGGATCCATCTTTCCCTATCTTCAAGATGATTATAGCTCATATCCCAGAACATTTCGGGGCAAATAAATTGTGTTGTTTTCAAATGTAACACATGATTAAATACCTATGAAAGCTGGAACCTATGACAGTAATGAGCAACCTGATTACCAATCTCAGCAGAAGGTTGAATAAGATCAGTCTGAACTGTCCTCATGACTTCAGGCATAAGATGCTTTTTCACCAAAATCCTGTGTGTCACATGAGTGTCTTGCTTCATAGCAGCGCTCTCACTCTCAACAGCTGAAGTTGGTAGTGGGATTTTGTCCCAGAAACCCTCTGGACTGAACCAAACCCTTCAGAAGAGAGAAGCATATGCTAATAGTCTTTACTATGTCTCTTCTGCTCTGGAGATGAAAAACACAGTTGTGGTATCAGACTGTTTACCCAAGCATTAAGTTCAGCTTAAGAATTTCTGTAATTATTTTTAATAGATGGAAACGTTATGGGTCAAATTCAGTCCACATTACATAAGAAAATATTTAAATTAATAGAATAAACATCAGGTTAAGAATTTGCATATATGTAAAATATCACATCTTTTATATTCAAGAAAGTGCACGATTCATCTTTCATTAGTATTCTGTACCTTGTGTTGCTGTTTACAGTCTGACCAACCCTAAATGATTTAAAAAATAATACTACAGAAAACAAAGTAACCATGGATCACACTCTGAAAAACAGGATATATGCCAAGGAGGGCTTTTGTTTTCAAGCAGTTCTAAATATATAATAGGTGTTCATTCTTCTTCATTGACCTTTGTGATATGACTGAACTTTGAAGGTTGATAATGTAATCTCAACTTGTTTTCTATAGCTATTAGGTAAGAAATTGTTGTAAAGAACTGTTAAATCACATTTTCCCTTATCATCACAAGCTATTTTTTAAAGGAAACAGCAGTTAATATGAGATTGGGGATAATACCCTGTATCCTTAAGTTGGTAACGTGCACTGCCTCAAAATTAATGAAAAACATAAATAACCCAATTTGTTAACATTTGCATTCACTCTACAGTTGCTTTTGGCTGGTAACAGTGCCAAGCAAGCTGTAGTCCTCCTGTGGCACGGGGAGTGTTTTAGGGGGGGTAGATGGAGCTGGCAGCGGTTGTATCGGGGGAAGAAGGAAATTATTGATGAAAGAAAGATGTTGTATAAGTCAGACTTGGCATTTGAAGAAGCATACTGCTGGAGAAGATGTTATCACTGTAATAAGGGCATCCAACATGAAGGCGTTCTGCCTTTTCCACGCACGGGTTTGGCATCGTTTGCCTGCCACGCGTGATCGCCGGTACAGGACATCCACGCAGCCAAATCTCCACGCACCCAGGCTTGACTGGACTAAATACAGAGACCAGGCCGTTTTCGGGAGACAGCGGTGGGCATGCACCGCCTGGGATCCGCGCTGTGTCGCTTGACGTGGTGCCGGGAGAGAGTCGAAGCGCTGGAGCGAGCGCGGCTGCCTTGAAAAGGCGCCCGGTAGCGCCATCCTGTGGCGAGGGCCGCGCCCGCGGGAGACCTGCGCCAGCCTCCCGCACCGCGCCTGCCTCCCGCCTCCTGTGTGCCGGCATTTCTGAACTGCATTGTCTGCCTGCATCTCCCAAGTGGGAGGGCTCAGACGTGGCTGCTGATTCTCCTCTGGAAACATTTTTTGAAGGTCTCCGTGATTCAGTTGCTGTATTCAGTGTCAGGTTCGCCGGATCTATGTTCTACGAGCTGACCTGAGAACTCAAATGTAAGGCAAACAGACCTTTTTCAAAAGAAATGAGAAAGCCGTTGTGTATCGTACATACCTATTGACCAAGTCTTGTTACCTCATGAATTCCTTGGCTGTTTGAAAGCTGACACTTGCAAAACCCTTTTGAAGGAGCTATTAAGTCACACTGAGGGCTGATCACACAGTGCCTCAAATAAAGCCTTTCTCATTAAAATAGTTCTGCAGTGGGATCGCAAGAATAATAGAGACACACAGTCTAGAAACACCAATGTCTTGGGATGGTTATAAAGTTTCTGACTATGGAATACATGTAGCAATAGGTCTGCTATTTGCACGTTGGTCTTTAATTCATAAATGCGTTTCGCTCTTAAAATAAGAAAATGATGTGTAATCAATGGATTTAAGCCATGTGACTTCTTAGCAACAGTGCAGTTTTAATTCTTTCCTAGTTGTCATCAAAATAGTAAGAAGCTTAGAGCTGGATTTTTTATTATTTCATTTTATATATGTCATACTTCATCATTTCAAATAAATGATTTCAAAGCACATTTAACAAAAAGGAAACACTTTGCCAGCATCTGAGTGACAAGTAGATGACAACAGTCTCCCAGCCCAGCACTCAGGGTGGATCACCCACTGTTCCCTTGTGCAGAATTGACTGTCATTAGTGCTGCTCCTCGGAGAGACTGATGGCTTTTGCCACCCACAGAGAGCCCTTCAGGCTTAGGTTAAATATAGGTAAGACAAGATGGTCAGGAATCGACAGCAGGGGAAGAAGGAACTTCTATTGTAAATTAAATTACCTGAGATATTTACACACTCATACACCTTGGTGGATTTGTCAGGTACCATATTAAAAGTGAAAAGACCACATTTCAGTGTATTGTTAGCCTAATGATTATTCCTCATTAGTAACATTTGACCAAAGTGCTGTAGTGATCAGAATTCCAGGAGTTTTTAGAATACCTCATTTTACCTTCTGGGCACAGCAAAGGTAGAGTATAATAGGATGCCAGCCCGGGTATGCAGACAGGGGAACCTTTAAAACTTTCTAAATTTTCAGTGCGTCAGTTGTACACACTGTGTCCTGCAGATTTCCAGACACCCAGCAGCCAGGTTTGGCACCCACTCAGGAATGTCTTCTGTGCATGCAGTGTGCAGCTGGCTGGCACATGCACAGACAACCCAGCTCCTGATGGCTGGGACATCGCTTGTCCCATGTGGCATCACGTGGACGGGTGATCTGCGTGAATCCAGTGAGTCCAAATGCAGCTGACTTACTCCATATGCATTACTGGTTCAGGAAAAAGCTGTTTCTGCTGGCTGTTCTAAATGTTTGCTTCCTCACTCGAGCACTCCTCTTCACCACTGGGATGGGCAGGTAGAAGTGGATTGCCTTATTCCAGCTTCCTGCTGAGCCAGTGCATACCACACACTTGTGCAGTCTCACAGCACAGGCAGAAAGGGGAGGAGGAGGAGGAGGAAGAGGAAGAAGAGGAATACATGCAGCTGACAGGGGACTAAATGGAACCATGGCCTCCCTCTGAAATCCCTTGGCCTTCAAGGGAAAGCTGAAGGGAATACCTGAGTACACACAGTGATGTGAAGGTCCGCTGTACACCTCACACAAAACCTCTTGAGGATGTGGAAGACTCTTTCTCAAACATTCAGGAGGCCTCAGAGTGGGTTCTGTGTTTTTTATTTATTACATGTGTTAGAAAAGGGCCTTGGAGCACAGCTTACTTGAGTAATGATTTTAGAGAAAAGTCAGTGGAGCAACACTGATTCCTTTCCAGTAAGAGTTACTGTGTTTTTGCAGTATAGGTTCATGATTAAACAAGGACATCACAGAATCCCTGAAGTTGGCAGGGACTCCTGGAGAGAACAGGGTCAGCTAGAGCAGATTGCTCAGGGTTTTGTCCTGCTCAGGTTTGATTACTTTCAAGGATGGGGGCTCCACAGCCTTTGTGGGCAATATCACGCTGTTTGAAAATCCTCACAGGGAAAATCTTTGTCTTACATTTAAGTGCTTTCCTGTATTTTAATTTGTGCCTGTTTCCTTCAGTCCTTTCCCTGTCCTATCCCTGAGAAGAGTGTGGCTTCATGTTCTCTACTCGCTTGCATTGGATCATAGAATCATAAAATGTGTTGAAAGGGACCTTAAAGATCATCTAGTTCTAACCCCCTTCCATGGGCAGAGATGCCTTCCTCTAGACCAGGTTGTTCAAATCCCCATCCAGTCTGGCCTTGAACACTTCCAGCAGTGTGATATCCACAACTTCTCTGGGCAGCTTGTTCCAGTGCCTCACCACCCGGACAGTGAAGAATTTCTTCCTCATATCTGATCTAAACCTACTCTCAGTTTATACCCATTCCCTCTTGTTTTACCACTACATACCCTTGTAAAAAGTCTGTCTCCAGTTCTCTTGTAGGCTCTCTTCAGGTACTCAAAGACTGCAGTTAGGTCACCACAAAGCCTTGTCTTCTCCAGGCTGAACAATCCCAATTATCTTTGCCTTTCCTCATAGGAGAGGTTCTCCATCCCTCTAATCATGGTGGCCAGATCTTTATACACACTTGTAAAGCCCCCCTGAGCCTGCCTTCCTGTAGACTGAAGAGTCCTGCCTCTCTCAGCCTCTCTCCATGTGCTCCAGCCCCTTCATGATCTTCACTGTCACCAGGGCAGAGTAGAGGGGAAGGGCCACTTCCTTCCACCTGTTGGCAATACGCTGCCCAGTGCAGCCAAGGAGGATGCAGGCTGCCTTTGCTTTAAAGGCATATTGCAGGTCAGTATCCAGCCTGTACTGGTGCATGGGGTTCTTCCTTTCAACGTTCAGTGCTCTTTATTTCCGTTTGTTGCCCTTCCTGAAGTTCCTGTTTGCGTATTTCTCCAGCCAAGTGAGGTCCTCCTTAGTGGCAGCCCAGCTCTGGTGTATCAGTCACTCTCTCCAGTTTTGTGTCACCTGCTGATGGTACTCTGTCCCATCATTCAGGTCATTAAGGAAGGTGGTAAACAGTTGGATCAGCTGCCTAGCAGGTGCCCAGCTGTGCTAGAAATCAGTGGGCTGTATGAACATTGCCTGGCAGCAGCGCTGGGCAAGAGAGGTAGACGAGAAGCCCGAGAGACATGGGAGCAGGAACAGGAACGTACAGGACATTTCCAGGTACAGACTGAGCAAAGGTTCAGATATTTGGGCCATGAATAGTCTGGGTGTGCCAGACTGTATGAAGTGACAGCTATCACCAGATGTACCCTGCCAAAGAGTACCTCATTTTAGCCCTGAGCAGAAGCAACACTCTGGTACATTTTCCTGTAATTTGGTATCCAGAGAGCATAAAAAACTGCAAGCCTTTGTTACTGGCACTTCGATCTGCGTAGTGGTGGGATGTGCAGGTAAAGCTTTCAGTGATCACACTACAGCTGACTGATTTGAGGGGCAGCTTGGCCACCAACAGGTGTACTTTAGAGGAAAAACATGCCTCAGTCAGTCCTCTGTTACCTGCCTGGCAGCAGGAGAGAGGGATCCGAACAGAAAATGCGAATAACTTCCCCGGGCTTCTTAGCAATGACAATGACAAATGGCTCCAATACCCTGATTTGTGATGGGTTCATAGATTCTAATGAAAAAAAAAGAAGAATCGTCTAACATATTTTATAATATTTTTAGGATTGTTAGACAAGGAAGCATAAATCTTTCCCTTTTAATGAAATCCACCTGAAATACCTGACATACAGTCAAGTGCCATTGATTTCAAATGACAGTACAAGTATGCTTAAACTCAAGCATGTGTGTAAGAGCTGTGCTGGACTAAAATCTTCAGGAAGCGTATAGTAAAAATTTGGAAATAATTTAAACTAATATTTCTTTTAAAGCTTTTTCTTGTATTCACCAACAAAGGAAAACATATCAAGGAAAATTTTGGTCCTAACTATCACTTGGACATGTTTAACTTATATTTACGTAGACCTACTATATGTTAAATAAATTTGAATTGACTGTTAAAGCCCTGATTTAGTCACTTCCTGTATTTGATTAAATGTAGTTTCCTCTTCCATGTTCATTTAGTAATAAATGGAGAGATAACTTTGTAAAGTTCATGGTTAGGGTGTAATACAAAAAAATGAAATAGAGCAGAAGAGGATTTTTGTATAAGTAGATCCATTTAATGGTAAGAAAGCTTAAGCACACAGGCTGTTTTTAAATTTTTTAATTTTTTTTTTGTACTACTTAGAAGATAAACTTTGCTACAGTTTTTTCTTTTTTATGTTTGCTTAGGGCAAGATCGTTTCTTGACAGCTGATGTTTGAAGTAATCTGCCTCCTTTGAGATTAGTGATATATCCAAGATTATCTATATCTCACAGCCTTTCTGTAATGATAACTTGCATGACGGAGAGAAAAATTCATTTTTCACTGCATATGTAAATATTAATTTCTTTGCTTTGAGTTGAAAAAAGGGAATGTAGTCCATCTCTTCTCTCTCATTTTGGCTATTAAGATACTGTATCTACCAAGCAGAAAATTAGTTATTGCAAATAAATTAAAGTTACTAGTTACAATAAATTAAAAATATATTGTTTTTTTGAAGATGAAGAATGAAGAGCCTAGAAAATGCCTGAAGAAAAGAGTGAGGGTCAAGATCAGTAAAACTGCCGTATGTGTGTATAGTAAGCAACATAAGATTGCTAAATTCTGTTTTCTCTAAATGTATCCAGGGTACATCCCTTCCACAAATTGACCTGTTGATAGAGTTGTAGGTGATGGAATTCTGCTCTGTAACTACTCATTGCTCATTTTCATTATAAAAGTAGTAAAAATTTTTAAATATTCTGAACACAGGTAAAGGCAGAAGAGCAGAATGTAAAACTTGAAGGTATCTGAAAACTTTTTAGTTTGAGGAAAATACAAAACTGCTTTCAAATTGAGCCAGCTGTCTTCATCCTCCGTGCATCCTGCAGGGAGAGACTGATCAGTTCCTTCTCAATATGCTGGCAACAGGCACTCTCCAAATGTTGCTTTAACAGCTGAAGGAGTCCACTGAAGGAAATAACATTTGCTATCTGGAGTGTGTT
The DNA here is from genome assembly GCA_013398955.1 of Callaeas wilsoni. NCBI lineage: Eukaryota > Metazoa > Chordata > Aves > Passeriformes > Callaeidae > Callaeas > Callaeas wilsoni. The sequence goes on along the minus strand of VWPU01008340.1, from coordinate 103,314 downwards.
TTTGTGCATTAATCTTAATTCTCTGCAGTTCAGTTCGGGTCTCCTCAAAGAGTGCATTTTTTGGTAACGATTGCTGTGGAGTGAGTGGCAGCCATCTGTAATGCTCCTCATCTGCGTTGTCCCACTTCTGTCTGGACACTGAGCTTTATTTACATTCGCTAATCACTGTCTGTTACTGAGCATGCTCAAATACAAAACTTCTGTGATACTGTGTAAATAATACATAATGTCATAGCAGTTAAATTAGTAGACAGTGTTCACCATAGAACATGTAATAACGCAGAGCTTTAGCTTAGCTGTGATTTCAGAGATCGCTTAACAGAAAATCTAAACGGAAACACAGTTTAGCAATTGCTTATGGAGATTGTCTACATTTTTTTCAGACATCAGGCAAATGAATGAGATCTATACCTGGGTAGCTGTGCTGTTTACAGAGTGTGAGGCCTTTCTGAAAGGTCCATGAACGTTGGCTAGGCTTCATGGTTTTTGATAGCCTTATACTACACAGGTACTAGATACAAGCAGCTTTTACTCCTACTGCATAGTGATCATCTGCTGGCACAGAAGAAAAAACTGACAGATTTCTCTAGTTTTCCAAATCTGTTTCCGAAGGGGCATCTCTCACATGCTGAGGCATAATTTGCTTTTCAGTGGAAAATGTGGGCAAGGCAACAAAAGTAACAACAGCAATAAGAAGTTAAAAACAAACTTTTGGAGTTTTAGTCTCTTGAGGGAATTCAAGGCAGATTTTAGGAGAGATAAAGCTCTCCCGCATTTATATGCTGCTTTGTTACTCTGCAAGCTCCTCTAGTTAGCATCATAGTAGCATGTAGAAATCAGATTTGGGGTTTATTGCACTACGTGTTGTGCAAACAAAGTACAGAGATATGCCTTCTTCGTGAGATTAAAACAGTCTCAGGGATGGATAAATAAATAAAGGAGCATAGCAGGTATTATGGAAAATGGGTAGAAGAGAAGATGAGGAGTGTAAGCTTATGCAAAGTTTGCAAGGTTAACATTCTGTTATTACATTGAACAGAATACAGATACCACATTAGCTGTAGGCATAAATTTCTGTTAGTACAAATGAGCGGAGCTTGCAGAGTCCTATGTTTTACTTTCCCTTTTGCCAATACTGACAGTTTGATTTGGCAGCATGATATAATACATAAAAGTTTGCTTACTGTGTGAGTAACCTTAAAAAAATAATAGAATTTGAGGTGATCAGTAGGGCACTACACCTGAATGTAATCTGCACAAGGTCAAGCGATGCAGTATAAAAGGTAGTGACCATGACAGGATCTGGCAGCTGTTCATACAGATTGAAGTATTTATTATTCATATTTTATATAAAACCTGAATTATTCTAGGTCTTGTAGTAGTCAGACTAGAAAAGACATCTTTTCTTAATGTTAAAGGAGGGAAGGTGTGGTGATTCGACTCAGTTAACTTTACCAGCTCCGAGGTTACATGTCTCATGTAAACATGTTGCTTTAGGCTTTGTCTGTAGTCAGTGAAGAAATATGGGCAGATTCAAAGCACTGTTCATCCCACCTGTCTCCTAACAGACGCTTTAAGGTGCTTTTTTCTTTCACTGACATCAGAGGGAGCCTTGATCACCGGTCAACAGCAGACACTTAGTTTTTTACATTTAATTTAGCTGCATGATTCTTGTCCGTAAAAACTGACTTGATCAAAGGTCAGAGACTTCAGTCGTCTGTACAGCAGCTTAACAAAGTCTCCTTGTGATTTTGAGCTAGACATTTGAGCAGGTATTTTCAAAATTAGTAGTTCTTGTTAAATGTCTGGCTCATGTCCATCTTCAATCTCCTCCTCCAGGAAGTACTACTTTCCAGCCTCTTAGAAATATGTAAAATTAATGAATAAAATGCAAAATAATATAATGCAGTAGGATTGTTGTTTATTCCACTTCGAGTGGAACCAAAGGGTTTCTGGAGAAAAAAAAAAAGCCCAAGTAAAATTATTTATAGCACAAATACACAGCAGTTCCTTGAGACTAATATTTCATGGTAGGTAGGGAACTCTTACAGCTGTGTAATTTCCAGTAAGTCATTTTCTTAGTCTTGTGCCCTACCTTTCTGGCATACCAATGAACATCAGGAGAGCTTATGAGGCTTTCAGGTTAGAGTTAACAATAAAACCAGTAATTTTCTCTCAGATGTGTTTAGTATACTGATGTTATTAGTCCCACGTCTTCTAGCCTCTGGACATTTTCCTTCCCAAGACCATCATCAAAACTAACTCTGGATATGACTGTGTTATGAGAAATATAATATCAGTAGGAAAACAAAACAACAAAAAACCCCACATTAAAATCTGGCAGCCACGTGGTATCAGTACTAGATCATGTGAAGTATAAAGACACTAGCCCCCATTTATGCCTTATTCATAGCACCAGCTCTTTTTCTCCATATTCAAGAATTTTCCACTACTAGGCTACAGCAATTAAAGTTTAATTACAGCATGAAATTCTCACTGTTTGGGAGTCTGGATGTCTGGTTCTTCCTCACTGGGTAACCTTTTATCGAGGTTAGGGAAACCATCACAGTTTCTAATGACTGCAGAAGTGAACGTGTGTTGTCAAAACAATTCCTGCACAGGCTGCTTGAAAGGTACCCCAGCAGTTCTGATGGCATGATTTGTTACCCTTCAAATTGCCCTTTTCCACTCTCCACTACCACACTCAGGCATTCCCAGATAAACAGCCTGTCTCTGTTCTTTTCCACCAGCTCTAATGTTGCTGATTTTACATCCTTATTTAGTATTTGTGATAAGGTTGTCCAATAATTTGTGCCTTGGTCAGTAGTGCTGGTACCCCTGTTTGTTCTGTTTCTTGGATTGCTCTCTTGTTAGTGTAGCCTCAAGTCAAGGTGAGCCATCTGCATATGGCATTACTCGTTCTTTTGCACTTTGTTATGCCTGGTAATTTCTCACATTGTTATCTTTCTGTAGTTCATGTTTGATGGTTTGCACACGTAACCAAAAGCCACCTTGGTGAAACTGCTGGTGGAAGCACCTTCTTCATCTGCTTGGTCTGAATGGCGAGATACAGCCCCCGTGGCCAGCAACAGCCTTCATGACCACAGACCTTGAGCAAAACATCCTGCTTCACCTTTTGCTTTCTGCCTGTCCTTTCCTTTTAATACTGCCACAAAATACATGCACACGGTCCAGCCTGTTCCTGCATCTTCTGGCATGTTGCTCTGTATTTCTGGTATTTTCCTTGGCTGCCTTATGTGTTGGAATGCTCATTAACCGTTCTCTCCTGGACCAGACAATGGCCTGCTTTCTGGTGACTTCCTCCATTCTCTGGCCTCTGAGCCATGTGGAGAAGCTGCCCAGAGAGAGTCAGTCATTACGTGCCAGCTGTCTTCCTGGAGATCATTCATCTTCCATTCATCCAGATTACCTCTGTGGCGGTGAAGATGGATTGAGTGGGAATGGGGAATGACTACATTAAAAGGATCCGAGACCTATGCCAGATTTTTTATGGGGAAGTTGCTCTTCCACCAGCTAGAAAACAAACAGAAGAGTTCAGAGGTTGTACACCCCACCTACCCTGTAGGGTTCACACTGTTGACACTACCAGCTGTAGTGGGTTGACTCTGGTTGGATGCCAGACCCCCACCAAAGCCTCTCTATCACTCCCCTCTGCAGCTGGTCAAGGAGGAGGAAATATAACAAAAAGGGTTGAGATAAGGACAGAGAGAGATCACCCACCAAATACCATCACAGGCAAAACAGATTCTAATTAGAGATATGAATTGAATTTATTACTAACAAAATCAGACCTTCCTCCTTCACAAGCTCTACCTCCTCTACCCCAGTGGCACAGGGAGCCAGGAAAGGGTGATTATGGCCAGTTCATTACAGATTGTTTCTGCTGGTGCTCAGGGAGAGAAGTCCTTCCCCTGCTCTAACCTGGGGTTCCTCCCACGGGAGACAGTTCTCCGTGAGCTTCTCCAGCCGGAGTCCATCCTATGGACAGTTCTCCACAAACTTCTGCAGCACAGAACACTCTTTCACAGCATGCAGTACTTCAAGGACAGGCTGCTCCAGCATGGGTCCCCGCAGAGTCACAAGTCCTATGAGGACACTGCTCCATCGTGGATTCCTCTCTCCATGGGTTTGCAGATCCCTGCCAGGACCCTTCTCCGACATAGGCTTCCCACAGGTTCACAGCTTCCTTTCAGGCATCCATCTGCTCTGGTGTGGGCTCCTGCAGGGGCTGCAGGTGGATCTCTGCGTCCCCCTGGACGTCCATGGGCTGCAGGGGCACAGCTGCCTCACCATGGTCTGCAGCACGGGCTGCAGGGGAATCTCAGCTCTGGTGCCTGGAGCACCTCCTGTCTCTTCTTCTCCACTGACCTTTTTGACAGGGCTGTTCCTCTCACATATTCTCACCCTGCTATTCCCTGGCAGTAATTACAACTGTGCAAAACCCTTTTTTAAGTTCTTCTGAAATATGTTATCCCAGAGACATTACCATCATTTCTGGATGATGCAGACTGGGACAGCAGTGGGTCCATCCTGGAGCAGGCTGGCATTGGCTCTGCCAGACATAGGAGAAACTTCTGGCAGCTTCCCACAGAAGCCGCCCTGTAGCCCTCACTACTAAAACCTGGCCATGCAAACCCAATACATCAGCTTAATCCAGGATAACATTTTGAAAGCAACCTGCCAGCATGTGAGGTTGCCTATAGAAGTTTCCTTTTAATACAAAGATAAAATAAATACTTTGCTGTCACAATGGAACTGTATCTTGTAGGTTTTCACAGTTATTTGGTAGGGAACAGCAAGAAGAAGTGGAAAAGCGCCTTATCTAGTCCCTAAAGTAGTTGCTGCTGCTGTTACCACTCATCTGTGCGGTGTATCTTCCTCTTTGGGCTTACACATGCACTAGCAGGGTGTAAGTGGAGGCTTATTGTTGGAGGCTATTTATTCCTGAGGCTAAAGAAGGGAAACCCAACCATAGATCAAAATTCTAGACTAAGTAAAATGACTGTACCTCGTTTCATCATGCATCTACTATCAGCTTACTTTTCCCTGCCATCAGAGACCATCATGTCACATTGCAGTGTGAGACAGCACCTGCAAACCAATCAAGTAAAAATATAATGAGCAGGATTATAATTAAGTTTCTCTATCTACAAAAAAAAGGATCTCCTTCCACATACAGGTGGCTTTTGATACATCGTAAGACATATCACCATGCTGTGTAATGAGAACTGGGCAGTACTTTCTCTGGTGATAAAAAGAGAATTTGCACCCTGAGCCTCCTGATTTGTTTTTTATTGACACGTTAGTAGGACAGTAGGTAATACTTAAGATAAAGGGATGAACCTTTGAGTTCAGGTTTGAACTAAAGCCAATTTTTAAATTATTGTAGGGTTTCTTTATTTTTGGCACAGTGCACCTCTTCTGGAAATGGCAATCCACGGCAAGCCAATCATACCGCCACAATAACAGTGCTATGCAAACAAGATTTCTGTTTGGGTACAATATGAAGAGTGAGCAGAGATTGTCCTTTAAGCTGTCCTTGTAGGTAAAAACAGTCCCCATCAAATTCAGCTTAGACCAGGACTTCATCAAAGAGAGAGATTTAACGAATCATTTGGCAAATATATTTAGAAGACATAAAATATGACTTTCGGATCACTTCATTATGTGTTATTTGTTTAAACGTACCCTGACTCAATTACAATTCTGTTTCTGTAAAATATTTTGCTTTCCATAGAAATTGCTGAAAAGAATTTTCAAAATATCAGTATGTGATAAGCACTTAGTATTCGTAGGATCTTCTGAAAAGCCCATCTGCTATGCAAATTAATATCTAAGAGTAATTTCTGAATGGGGATTCATAAAGGCATGGTTCAGAAAAACAATTAGCATATGTTTACCTTTCAGTGATTTCTGTAAAATACAGACTTTTATTCGAATACTTTATGCAATGAGGAATGATTTCCGAAGCTGAGGTTGTACCCATTACAACTAGTGATATCAATATATTGTTTTCTTATTAACGGATTTGAATTTTATTTGCTCATTCCTCCACTAGATTCAATATTCGGTGATGGAAAACAAATTAATTCATTTAATTATTCATGAAGCATGTTGTACATGGCTGTGTTATTCCCCACCACGTGAGAGGAGGTGAATCTTTTTCTCAGTTGCTTTCAGGAGCATGTTTTCCCAGCTGAATCTTTCTGTCCTGTCCCCTAGTGCACCTGGTGGACATCTGGAATGTGATAGAAGCCTTGCGGGAAAACGCCCTGAACAACCTGGACCCCAGCATCGAACTGAACGTGGCTCGCCTGGAAGCTGTGATTTCAACCATCTTCTACCAGCTCAACAAACGCATGCCGACCACCCATCAAATCAACGTGGAGCAATCCATCAGCTTGCTGCTCAACTTCCTGCTAGCGGCCTTTGATCCGTAAGTCTGCCTTTCTTCCCTCCTCTCCCAGCTGGTGAGAGGATTTTACTTCCTCCAGAAATATCTCTGAAAAACAATTGAACAGGCTCAATTCTGTCCCAAATAACGAGCATGTGAATAGTGCTAACTAGGGAGACAACCTAAATTAAGGGCCTCTGCCTTCCTTTCTTTCGAGCCAAATTCAGCACAACTGTGTTTTCATCCAGCTACTCAGACTTGTTCCAGTTTATATCAAAGAAGAATTATCTACAGAAACAAATTCACACACGATTCTAATTTGGCTTGTTGTTTATTGACACACCAGTGGCTGACACCACTGCAATGCCTCTGCAGCAGTGCCATGGGTTAATAGCTCATTATTTTGAAAGAGCTCATTTCCCTGCAAGTTCTTGCAGCTGTAAGCAATTTTTTTTTCTGGCTCATGCCAGTGCAGCATGATTTTAAGACCATGACAGAAATAGGATTCAAGACCTGGAGGTGATGAAATTAATGTTGTTTATTACTGCATGGGACTCATATTACAAAAAGAACAAGTTTGAGATAGAGCAAGCCACTTACATTAATGAGTATTCTGTGTATACCTATTGCAGTTTCTGAATATGTAGCTGGCACCCTCTACTGCAATATTTGCAGTCCTCAAAACTGAGTTATAGGAGAACAGTGGTTAAGTCTGACAGATGCAGATGTTGTCGCTTTATGGCTTATTTTTTGAAAATTCACCAGCAGAAAACACTGGCCGTTAAACATTAAAATAAGGATGCTTCCCCTCTCTCTTCCCAGTCCTCTCTCTTGCTGCCCTGGTACTGGGTGTCATTGAGCACCTCTCAGTGCCAGACCAGCCGGTGGCTCAGTCACCATGGCAACGGGGAGAAAAAGTAGATGTTCCACATGAGAAGGCTGCACTCAGCCTCTCCTCCGGCCCCTCCGAGGGGAGGAAAAGCCAATCCATTGTGAAATCATTGCCTTCAAGAATATTTTCCTCCCCTCAAGAGCAATAAAAGAAGGAACGGGCATTTTAATTCATACCGTTGTGTCTGTGACAAAAACACTGAGAGATGCTGGAAATGACCAGATGCATTTATTGCTGCAATACCACAAGTAAACTGCTTCCTGGCTGGTAAACACAGGGAAAGATCCTGGACCGTGGAAGCAAGACCTGTGATAATGTGCTTATTTTGAGCTCACTGTAAAGGAGTAAAGATCTCAGCTACACAACACAGCTACTTGGAGCAAAATGAAGTAGAGGAATTTAGTCCCCTGGAGGGAATCAGAGAATGTTTTTAAGGGGGTAAGGTTTTGCTTTCTCTGAAAACATCCGAAGTGCTGTGATTCATGACCTGTTTCTGGGCTCCCATCAGGCCCCCCCAGGGGTGAGGAAGCTGTGACCCTCACTCCATTTGTCAAGCAGCAGCTCAGTCTGTTGTGCTGCCTCTGAGTGGAGTGCATGGGATGCACATCCCAGAAGGGCAGAGACACTCAAGGAATCCCTAGGAAGAGGCTCCCAGCTCTGAGGTCAGAGATAGGGACTATCTGCCTCTCACCTCATATTAAATATGAGATCATCATTAAACATATGAGATGAGGTTCAGGTGCAATCTGAGATACCTAAGTTCAGATTTCATGGAGATACGTGTCACCTAGGTCTCTCTGTACTGTAATGGAAGTCTAGACACCTGTCGCAAATATAGACATGCCAGCTAAGTATCTGATTCTCAAAATGTGCCCTGTCCTTTAGTATGACTCATATTATTGAAATTTTGGGTTGGATATTGGTTTAACAACCACTGGTGGTTCAGGTTTCCTGGTTTCTGGGAAACGGAGGAAGGGAGGTGGCTCTACATTCTACAGGGACAGTGTGAGAGCTGCTGGGGTCTAACCAAAGCTGCTATCTCTGCTTCCCATGTTGCTCGTTTCCAGCCTCTCCAGTGCAGCAGAAAGGTCATTCTCTGCTGAAGGTTAGAAGCTGGTGGAAGGAGGAGCAAGGTCTTTTCTTGTGGTCTCATGTTCTGAGAGAAGCAACGCTTTGCATGCCATCCAGAGGGACTCAACAGGTGGGAGAAGTGGGCCCGTGGGAATCTCCTCATCTAAAACCTCAAAGCCAAGTGCAAGATGCTGCAGGTCCAGAGAAGGTGATGCAGTTTCTTGTGTCCCGTTTGGAATCCAAGGAAAGCGGAGAAATGGAGTCTGCGACCTAACATATATGAAGGACCACAAGGGACAAGCTAGTTCATGTTTTAAAATCTAATAAGCCTGCCACTGTCCCATTTATTTAGTTCTAGTTAATATATACGTTACTCTTTGTGTACTGTGCTGGCTGAAGATCCTCCAAACTTTAAACAGAGCCTCTTCCTTCTTTTATAGCCTACCAAAAACCTGGCAAGTTTCTCTGCCCTCTGGCAAGGAGTTTTTCCCTAGGCTTGCAATACAGATGTCTTCTCAGGAGCTAAAACTTGGCTAGCAAAACATAAAAGGAACCACAGTGTTGTGCCATGGCATGTGGGCCAACTTGGCCACTGCCAGTGCTGAACTTACATCCCAGGTTTTTTCATGGCCTTGGGGATTCATTAGGCCTACAGATAATTATATTTCTCTGCTGTTCAACCCTGAAGGGAGGAAAAGTGGCGAAAAATTACAGTGTATAGAATTTCATGTGAGACTGAATGTGATGTTCCTTCATGCTGCTAAAAGTAAACTAAAGTACAACCTTATAAAACTGCAAGCCAGCAAATTCAAAATTCACATAAAGAAATAGTTCTCCAATTAATTTATCATTAGTGTGTGGAAGTCAGCATCATGTGGTAGATGACCCTGACAGACCAAAACCAGTGAGCAGAATGAGGAGGTTAGACTTAAAAAAATCTGGACAGAAACATGCCTGATCTATGTTTTTAACCACATATTAAAATTGGGCAATAGTTTTGCTTCAAGGCCTAAGGTGATTAACTGGCTTTATGAAATAATAGCACACTTCCTTCACTGGCACACCAAGTACTACATAAAAAGTTGGCAAGTTCAAACCTCTCTGAAAAATTCCTCCCAGGCTGGTGTCAAAGCCTAGGCAGCAAGGTGGAATGTCAGCCTCATTCAGTCGAGTTATTCTCCAAAAGACTTCTAAACAGACTGTGAAATACTCTGTGCTAGATCATCTCCAGCAATTCCTGCTGCAAAGTTTAACTGATAAGAAAATAGCTGAATTTTCTCTGTTCCTTGACATACCTTGTCCTATGAATGGAGTTGTGGGCCCTGGGCTATGAAACAGACCCTGTCTGGCTGGGGGGGGCTTGACTTCTACAGAGAAAAGAAGAAATATTAATGCCCTTGTGTAATCAAATGACCATTTGAATTGTACTTATTTCAATACATAAAAGTGATCAATATCTGTTTTGGAAATACAACTTCTTGCTCATGCATCTATTCAGAGTAGTAAAGTGTTTAATTCCCTCTCTTTTCCACCTTTGCTACTCTTTGAAAGCCACAGAGGAGTTTACAAAGGAAGTCCAGCCAAAAAAATGCATTTCAGATATTTGGACATCATGCATTTTGCTCTCCTACATGAAAGATTTTTGCTCAATGTCAATAAAATTTCATCTTCTGAAACCTCTTCGGGCATTTGTAATTACAGCTCCTGACATTTCAGAATGGACTGCCTTAATTACAGTGGGTAGTAACCAATAACTGAAGAAATTCAGTTACTTTTGCAAAAGATACCTGAAAGTGTTAGGGGAGCACTACTTAAGCCCCATTAATGAGAAAAATCATATTTTCTCAATGTCCTTTTTATGGGACACATTTGCTGTTTCTAAAGATGTGATGCTATTTCTTGATAGCCTTCCCACCATATGGCTGTCTCAGTATGGGTGTTGCTAGAGATCCTGACAAATGTGACAGTGTCATCTATTTGGTGCCACTCTCCTTGGTGACCCAACAGGCAAAATTGGGCCCTGGAGCTGGACTCGGCCTTGTATGGTCTGTGGATTTTGTCAGGCAGTCTGTGGGGTTTTCTTGCTCTGGGAACAGGGTGTCTCTCTCCAGCTATGCAGTGGAAGAGGAAACTTTCTGCTCTGCTCTGGTGCCTTAAAGCATGTATTATTTTTGCCCTTTTTTCCCCAAGCAGCAGGAGATAACCTTCAACCCTGGCCATCATTCCCTTTCCTAAGTACTCCATCCTGCGTTGTTGCTAAGTGCACATCAGCTTCAAGGTTTGCTTTTGACATCATTTATGCTTCTAGTGCTTTTCTTGCTGATGAGTAACCTCAGCAAGTGAGGTGCAACATAAAATCAAAATATTTTCTTTCCTCTCCTGTTTCCACTAGTAAAATTTATTTCTCTTTGCATTAGCCAGCCCAAAGCTGCTTTCAGGGAGCGCCGACTTCTACTGAGATCTTCCTGCTGCCGTGAGCCACTGCTTCAGCCTTTACTTTTGCACAGGAAACACTGCGAGGCCCCAGTGCTGCCAGTCAAGGGCGTCTGTAGTGCTTAGACATAGCTTAGGGCACTTCTGGATCCAAATGATATTGGCAAGTCTTAGGCCCCGTTACGCAGTCTGTTCATCAGTCATATGTATTTAAATATGCACGAGTGTATATGCACACACACACACACAGAGATGTATGTATTTGGAGGGCAAATTGGGTTTATACTGGCTCTTGTGATTCTTTTAGGAATACAAATGACCGATACAAAATACAGTGTCAAAGCTAATCAGCTCAAACGGAGAGATTGAAAAGATAAATGATATCTTTCCTTTTTCTGTTCCTCTGTTCCATAACCATTTGAGTATGGGAAAAGCCAGTGGCTCTAGGGTGAAAAGCTGAAGCCAAGTTGATATGTGTCTGCCATGCAAAAATATAATCCTATTAGTAAATGTAACTGAACCTCCTGGGAAAAATAATCTAAATCTGAAGCACTTCCACATGGGCTTTTTTTAAATCTCTAAATTTTCCATTGCTTCTTAATGCCATTGCTTCTACTTACCTTTATTTTTCTTTTTAAGTATAACAGCTCTTTAAAGGCAGATGAAAACATCGTGATGAAACAGTGCAGAAAAATTCCTAAGGGTCTAAAGGGTAGCATGCACAAAAAGAGTACAAAAGGACCACATTCTCAGCCACAGCAGTGCTAAGTCTGGTTTACACAAATCAGAATCCAATCAACAAAGGCTGGAAATACAGAAGTCTGGAAATTCCTGTGCTGTGATTTTAATCTTATGAAACCAGTCAAAAGGAACTCAATGTAATGAAAAGAAAGTGTGCGCAAAAGTCAGTATTAAAGAACATAATAATGATTTCTTTCTTAAATACTGAAGTAGTGAATTTATTACTTTTTGCCTGTATTTCTAGCTGATTTTCTGGCAAAAAGCAGAATTTTAAACGACTGGAAAGGATAATTAGAATTAATATTTAGAATTATGGGTTACACTGACGTAGAGCTAAATCTAATTAAATGAACTTTAAAGATTATTAACTAGTCAAGCTTAGGGGACTGACTCATTTTCTAAAGTCTGAGTGACTTAATGAACATAGCAGTGAAGCATGTAGCATGCATCAATGTACAGATGTGAGTATACCATTCATGTCTGTCTTACATGTATATATGCTAATACATTAGTTTGGCTTGGGATAAGCAGAGAAAGAGGCATAGTCACAGGCTCCATATCTTTCCAGAATCAGTTAATCTTTTAGTTCTGATCAGGCACAATTTTCTTCCTTAAAATTATGAATGACAATGAGCAGAGTAGTTTTAGAAATACTGATGAAGAGCTAAATTTCTATATACTACTTCTGCCAGTGCAGTTAGACCATCTTACGTACGATGTGATTGTATACATTAAACATGAAATCCCTTATAAATCCCTTATAGTGTTCTCTGGTAGAGTAGACTGAAGATCACAGAAACTCCATTTCCAAAAACTTAAACAAAACTTAATTATCTAACCTTGTCATTAGTCCTGTCAGTAGAATTTAGAAGGAAACATGGCTGTCATTTTGCTAAGCCCACGAATATTGGTTGTCTCTTTATTAAAGCATGATGACATGTTCTCAGTGATGTCATTAAGTAGTATCATTAATTCATGTGCGAAGCTGTGAAGTAATACCAAGGAGTTTAGATGATGGATGGAAGTTGCTCCAGTGCAACTCTGGACTCCTGCTGCCTCACAGTAAGATTCAGAGAATTCCAAGAAAAAACACATTTCACCATTTGGATGTCAAGAAAATTAACATTACGAAGCAGATGAATAGGAGAGCATGTTCATTCTCATCTTTGATAGCTTGGAAGGGGCTGAGCACTAAACTGGGGCTGGTAGGTGTTTTAGGGGCTAAGTGTGACATGCAGTGTGTGAAGTCATGTTTTACTCATGCAGCTCAAATAAACCAGAGTTTCTGTGATGGCAGGTGGCTATTGGGGACCATCATGGCTGTAAATGGAGAATGAGGATAGCAAGAGGAATGGTAAAGTTAAGCCATTGCGTGCTTCAAGACAGTTGGGGGAAGAGTAGGCAATGTGCCTTTTTGCCTCAAGACAAACTCCTGGGTGGATTTGGTGTTTAATAGCATTTCTGCATTGTAAATTGAAAGTAGAGAGCCAGGTACAGCCTCATCTTGAACAAACCAGGGACAAAACTCTTCTCCATATCACAGCATATGTCCTTCGCTCATTCTGGATGCAGGCATATTCCCCATTTTTCAGCAAAGTCCTTCAAGGATCCTGGGGGTCAGGTGTATCATTTAAAAGACAATTGTCGGGACCCACTGACAAGTACAGATGAAGTTTGTGCAATGATGTGAGCCCTGTCTGCCTTCTCACTTTTATTCCCAGCGTTGATTTTTTTCTCTTACTTGGCAATCTTCTAGGTCCAAAAGGTTCCCAAAGCACTTAGGATAGGGAAACCATGAGTGTGATAGGTGTCTCCCGGTGCTCCTGTATCACAAATAGCAGTAATAATTATCACTGTAGTGTATAATGAGATAAACAACTTAATACCGAGCTTCATATACATAATAAATCTGCTCTGAGATCTTTACAGAACAGTGTACTGATGTGTGTTCCCACAAAACAAGCTTTCTTTTTAAAGGTCTTATTTCTCTGTATGTCAATCCAAATATATTGTGCATTATAGAATGTCAGAAATTTGCATTTTAATTGAACAGATTCTCATAAAATGGACATAAAAAATATGTCTACTTCCTACTTTTTTTGTACAGGGAAGGACATGGTAAAATTTCCGTTTTTGCTGTCAAAATGGCCTTGGCAACTCTTTGTGGAGGAAAAATTATGGACAAATTAAGATGTAAGTGATGCTTTTTACCTGTTAAAAATTGTTATTGTTGGAGAAATAACAGTACAGGTAGAAAAGAGGGAATTAGTATAAGTTACAGTTTCATGGCTGGATTTGGGAGTTGTCCTATGTATATCTTTAAGTAAATTCCACTAAATGTTTAGTTGAACTTGATACTGAGGTTTTTAAAGGCAAGTTGCATATACTGAGGTTCTTATTGGTGGGTTTGTTGGGTTTTTTTCCATTGGGGTTATTGAATTCAGAATACAGATAAGTGCCTCAACATCATGAAGCATCATTTAACAATTTCTTCTGATTATTTTTTAATAACATCTATGTCTTTTCACACATAGAAAAACAATGTATTTGTGTACTGTTTATATTTTCTTCCATAGAGCATTCTTATGCCATGTATTTTGGTAAACAGATTCTCATTTTGTAGGATTTGTTCCCAGTTCCCCAGTAACAGAGGCATCGTTTACTTGTAGCTGCAATGGAAGGCTTCCTGTTTGGTGATATGATGTCTGTAGCTCAGGTCCAGAACATCATTTTCCAGACTTTTTGACCAAAAAACTTCAGTTTCTGCTGAGCCTTCTGCCTCAGCCCAAGAAAACTGAGTTTACAAATTACTGTTCATTAGAGCAGACAAGTAGAAATCCTAGGCGCTGATGTAGTCTTCCAGATTTGGTGCCATTTTTAATACATTATTTCTATGTAGAAACTCAAATACAGACTGAACTAAAGTTATGAATTATAAATTGGGCACCATTTGTTCCCTAAGCTGCTTTAAGAATAGGAACTGGGTCTATCCAGTGGAAGGCTGAAGTACAGTGATGATTTTTTGGGTCAGCAGTCCCAAAGTCCTGTTGTCAGAATTTCTCTTCCAGGTTCCTGGAAATGAAGCAGCTGACATGACAGCCTGAAAAACAATAAATGTTCCTTAGTCAGAGATCTCCTGCTAAGCAGAGGATAATTTTAAACAAGCAGAGAAGTAAGGGCTGACAAACTGACATCTCTGCAATAATAAAAGTGTATTTTTAATGTATTTTTATACATAAAAGGAGAAGAGTGAAAAGTAATGCATTTGCAAGACCTTCATTGCTTTGTGTGTCCAAGACAAGAATAACTGACTTAATGAACCCGTTGTCAAGATTTTGATTTGGCATGGTAAGCTGGCAGTAGGCAAAAAGCTGATGTAGCGTATCTTGTCAAATCAGAGCCTTCTTATCTGATTAAATTACTGCCTCATGCCATGCATCAGACTTTGCCTAAAAATGACCACACACAAAGAAAAAAAATCAGGAATATTTTAGTATGAAAATCAGCTACTTCTTAATATGCACATAATTCTTCTTGTTTTCTGTTGAAAGAGGTCAGAATTAAAGATGTGGTAATAACGGAGGTTTCCATAAACCAAACGTTTAGCACTTTTCTTTCAAATCAGATGCTACTGAACTCAGAGCAAATCTGTACCACACAAGTGAAGTTGCTGCGTTCTTTCCTTGTCTTTTCCCCCCTCAGATATTTTCTCCATGATTTCTGACTCCAGCGGGGTGATGGTTTATGGCAGGTACGATATGTTTCTGCGCGAGGTTCTCAAGCTGCCCACCGCTGTCTTCGAGGGGCCTTCGTTTGGTTACACTGAGCAGTCGGCAAAATCCTGTTTCTCGCAACAGGTAAATGAGGAGACACAGGATCTCAGTCACCCCTCTGAGCCCGCCAAAACACTTCCTGTCTTACACATAGGTGCATATTTGCCCAGGAAACACAGGGCTGGATGAGAGGAAGGTCCACTCCGCTCATTCTGGCGTGTAGGTGTGATGCCTTCAACAGGAAGCTGGTCTCTGTAGGTTCCCCATATAACCACAGATAGAGAGGCTTAGTCAAAAAGTTATCCAGATAAGGATCTTGACTTACACATTCCTAAATTAGGGAACCTCCTGATTTAAGCACCTGTTAGATATATACCTTCAGATATTATATATATTTATATCCCAGGACATGCAGTCCTCCACTCTACTTAGTTGGTGTTGGTATAAGCATACACAAGACTAACTTCTGCATACAAAGCTGAAGTTTCACCAAAAAAAAATCAAACTTCAGGTTTTCCCAGTGATAGACACACAAGTTTAGGAGTGAGAAGAAAATCACCTTAAAACTTTTTTGTAAATGGAAATCAGTATGTATTAGAAAATCACTTGTCTCTTATCAATAACACCAGTGAGATAGGGTCAGGAAAGCAATTAATTTATCCTGAAAGACATACAAGGTTTTTCTGCAACTCAGGAGACTCCATAGGTACACTGAGTACAGTACATTGGCTTCAGCTAATACATAGAACTTCAGAAGATTCCATAATTGTGGCTCGTTGTCCACTTCTCCAGTTGTCCACTTCTCCGTTCTGTCTCTCCAGGAGAATTCTTCTGCCTCTTGCCACACATCGCTCTGTATAATTCCATAAATAGGTGGTAAGGGAGTATGCTGAAACTGGGACAATGTTAGAAATAAAGTTGTATTTTCCTTCTCTTTATCATTTCATTTGCTAACTGAATACTGTTGAACAAGTAAGTTCAATGGAGCAGGAATAGTGTCATTTTCATGCGAAATAGAGTCTCATTTTTTGTATTCTCTCAGTTTCATCACTGATCAATAGGCACTCCAGTCAACCGAAAGGAGATGTTGAAATTCATTTATTGAGTCATCTCCCAATTCATTTTAAATGGTAATTTTTGCGTATCTGAAACTAGTCTTGTTTCACAGAGGGAGGCTTAAAACAGCACTTCATCTTACGTTAAAGAATTTACATGGTGAAGTGACTTCTGGTAGTTTTGAGTTAAAATAATGAAAGAGTGCTCTTGCATGGCAACAGGGCATTCAAGCTTTGCATGTTGGACATGCTGTTATTACAGATGAAAAAAGGAATTTCTTTTCCTGAAAAAATGTAATTCAGGCCTCATTTTTTATCTCAGTAGCCGTCAGAAATGTCACTTGCTTTGAGATTCCATCCAGCTGAGTGGACCAGATGCATTAAGGTATCTTTAGAAACAACGTCGTCAAGCAGGCATTAGATGGTTTTGTTTACAAGCTCCACTTAGAGGTAACAAGAGTTAAGTCTCTGGCTGATGTAGGTACACAGCAGGTTTACAAAGCTGCTGTTTTGCATCTGGAGGCAGCCAAGTACTCTTGTAAATCTAGTCTGATACTTCACTTGAATTGACTTTCTGTAGTCCTCATTACATCCTCACTAGGGATGAACCAGAGTTTTGAAATGAAATTCAAAAAAACAGATCTTTATGACACCATGATAAATGGTATTTACAGTCTTAGTCACACACAAGTCGTTCTTTCTCTCTCTTACATTGCATGTAGCATTATCAGAAGTTGATGCCTTGTAATAACTTTGGCACTCTCACTTGTTGTCACAATGGGTCACTTTTGCTTACCAGAAGCCTTTCAACCCCCTGATATATAGATTCTTTGATTTCATGGAAATAAAAAATTCTGGGAATGATCTGCTTAAGGTGTCAAATCCATTTCAGTTTACATCTGAAAGGATTTTTCCTATGCAGAAATGTTGCATTATTTCCTATTGTACTGGTTTACTTGATCAAACCATGTAATTTCATCTGCCTGTGAACCACTGTTAGACTGAATGTCTGTTCAAAGTAGAAACAACAGTGTTTCCTCATCAGCAAATTTGTGGGACAGAAGTGCTGGAGCAAGTGACTTATTGTTTCAGAATACATATCTGTGGCTCAAAAAGGATTTTTATCATCACCACTTTCCCACATAGGTAGGATTGATGTGTAGTTATGCTGTATTTGTATTAAACAGTATTGTTATTATTGTAAAAACTACTTTTAAAAAGAAAAAAAATCACCCCAAACTAAAAAAGATAGACACTAACTTCATTTTCTTAGCACTTGTCTAAGTGTTATTCCACAAACCTAGACTCCATCTGTGTGTAGTGTATATTTAGAAAACAGCTTTCGGTTTCAACTTTCCCAGCAGCTGAAAGAAAATTACCGGAGGAAAATACATGGAAATTGCTCTGACAGTGTCCTTTTAAGGGACACTGCTTTTTTCTCTAATCCATAAAATCAGTGATCACCAGAGCAGTTTGGCCGTAAAGCTGTCATGGCAGCTAAGTTGCCTTATTTGCTGCCAATCAGATTTTAAAGTTATAGCTGCTTTCAAAAGCCCAGTGCATTGTGGAAGAACTGTTCTTGTCTCCTCACCTATTTCCTTCTTCGACTGGTTGTGTGTATCCCTTCAAGAGCAGAGAGAAGATCTACGGCTACCCAGCTCTGCAGTATGGGGCACTGGAAGTCCCTTCTTTTCCTGGACTTCCTTCCACCTTTTTTTCTGCCTGTGCTCTCAGTTCTGCTACAGACAACACAGACATTGGCTGGCAGCACTGGTCAGCAAAGCCATGCCAGGCATCCACAGCAGAAAAAGAAACTCACATCTCCAAAAGAAAGGTCCTTTTCCATGAGCTGATGCTTATAGCATAGGATGCCTATTTGGGAAGTGGTTATCCAGTCTCCATGGCTGGGAAGATAATTCATACAACAAGCAGGTGGTAGTGTTTGACTGGACTTTCACACTGAAGTTATTGTGGGGAAAGGTAGTATTCCAGTGAGATTTAGAGTTCATATTCTGGCTATTTCTGTCACCATTTTCACAGTAGCCTGAGGGATTTTCTCCTAGGGACAAACATCTTTATATCTTTCCAAATATCTTGCAGTATTTAATCCCTGAGACTGTTGCAGTGTGAGATGTTTTCCATTGATCACCCATTGTATAGGAGAAATAATGTTTTTATTTACATCTGGTGGTAATTGTGTATAAATGGAGCACAGATACTCCATCTGGAAATCTTAGCTCTTAAAAGAATTCCACAGCACACAGAGATGATACATGTCGCTGCATAACTGCTGCTTAGCTTCCTCCTGAGGTAACCACCGTTCTTTAGCAAGTTAAAGCAGCAGCTTATGCAATCAGATATGAAAATTTAGGTATCCCTTTGGATATGAAGATACTACTTAAATATGTATGTCTATAAAATATATCTGCATATATTCTCAGCAGGGCTCGATGTTTTTGCATTCTAAATTTTATTTAAGGGAGGCTTAGTTGGTGATTGAAAAAACAAATGAACTAAGAATTGTGATTACTTTTTCCAGACAACTAAGAAATTTAAGGCCCTAGATTGAATTTTTAAAATCAACAAGAATATCTTAGAGTTTAAATCTGTTTGAAATTGAAATGGGCATAGGTCTCTGAGTGCATAAAGGCATGAAGAGTTTAGGAACAGTTGTAGTCCCTGAGTATATGCAAACTTGACATCCCACAATCAGAGCTCACCCATAACTAGTTGCCATTGCTCCTCAGACAAGCATAGTTTCTTAAATTACAGTAACAAATTGCCTGTGCTGGTCTCTCCTTACCCTATATTTCTTTCAAATTTCTACTCCCTTGCCAGTATTTTCTTTCATTTTCTTTTTTGGAGTACCATCAGCAGTGATTTTTCACTTGAAAATTGGTCATACACAGTGATATCCTACATGCCCTTGTACTTGTCACACGATACTCAAAACAGATGAGAACATGCAGAGTTGAATACCACCCTTAACCACAAAGCATCTTCCGGCAGTGACTCTAGAAGAGTCTGGAAGTGAGTGGGAGCTAAGTGTCTCCAACCCAGCCTTGCGAGAATGACTTCTAGTCATCAGTTGTATCATTGTACCGTCTAAAAATAGTCTGGAAAAGCTTTGCTAGTATCACTTGTTCTTTTCAGTAGATCAGGGCTACAGGCAAACAGTGTTTGAAACTTATTCCCAAGTGTTTCTGTAGAGACAAGATAAAATAATTTTGAGATGTTTAATTACTGATTTTGTGTGCATGTTTGTTTGCTTGTTTGAGCAGAAAAAAGTCACATTAAACACTTTCTTGGATACTCTGATGTCGGATCCCCCACCACAGTGTCTAGTGTGGTTACCACTTCTGCATCGACTGGCAAATGTTGAAAATGGTAAGAAAAGAGACGCTGCCAAAACACAGTTACAAGAATAAACTTTGGTGATTTTCACACTCTGTAGATGGTTTTGTAAAAGCTACTGTACTGGGTTCATTCACTCCATGTGCTATTTTTTCAGTGACTGGGAAAATATTTGAAGTCTGTTGATCATTCAGCCAGGAACATGGCCTAAATTTTGCTGTGTTCAGGAAGTTAACCTGATCATGTCTCCTCCTGTGCTCTGGATAAGCAAAGAGCAATAGGACTTCATCCATTCACACACTTATATTTGGTAAACTATCAAGACCACAACTTTTGTTAGCTGTGACATATGGCAGCAGACAGGGAACAGCTTGGCAGTTTCCGTTTGTGCAGTATTCTTGGCAGGAGATGTCCAGTGCAGTGCAAAACACCAGCCAAAAGGTCCTTAGGAAGGATCTACTCCTAAGTCTACACTGCCAGACCATATCCTCTGAAAAGGAAGTTCCCTGTGGATGATGTGCATCCATTTTTGGTGATAAAAGGAAAAGGAGGAAAAGTTGTATGCGTTCCTGTACCAAAAAAATCCTACTTTCACTGAAAGGTGAGTAAGGTGATATTCCAGGCTGGGTGAGGTGATATTCTCAAGTCCTTTTTGGCTACAGAGCAGCCTATCTATCCCACCTTCCTCAAGCTCTTCTCATCCATCCTTGTCCCTCACCAGCTTCACAGTGCTTCCTAGCCTAGAGCAGAAACCCTTCCTGCTGCAAAATTCTGGCAAGGAGTTAAACCCCTGACACATTCAGCACTGATCCAGATTTTCCCAGACTGAACCTTATGACAGAAAGGCAGAGGATGCCTGGGGACAAGGGGATGTTCAGTAACCTGTGGTAAACTGGATATGTGCTATAGTGAGGAAAGAGGAACAGAAATAGCACTATTGCCTGGAAGATGCTTCAAAATATCTCAGTTGATGCTTTAGCATCCTCAGTGACTTGCGTCCATGTCATTATCTGCTTCTGAACAGAGAACAGGTCCCTCCAAAGGCCAGCTGTCCAAATCTGGGCATCCAGAGCCGAGTGCTCAACTCCATATATAGGTACCTCAATGACGCCACTTGTACGGATGAGACAGCAGTAATTAAGAGACAATAATATGTCTAAGTACACTTTCATCCTTTCAGTAGTCATGCAGCTGAGTTTGACTTTTCCTCCAAGGTGCCTCACTTCAGGTCCTTAAAGCACAATGAAACATTCAGCTTCTCCCAGTAGTGCAGCTGCAGTGGATTTTCCCACATACAAATTTCCTCTATCATAGAATAGTTTTGGTTGAAAGGCACCTTAAAGATCAATAATTCCAGCTCCTTGGCAGGGACACCTTCCACTAGACCAGGTTGCTGAAATCCCTATCTATGGGGATGACCCATCCCCGTCCTAGCCTTGAACACTTCAGGGATGGGTCATCCACAGCTTCTCTGGGCAACCTGTTCCAGTACTTCACCACCCTCACGGTGAGAAGTTTCTTCTTAATATCTAAACTAAACCTACTCTCTTTCAATTTAAAGCCATTCCCCCTTGTCCTGTCACTACATGCCCTTGTCAAAAGTCCTTCTCCAGATCTCTTGTATTCCCTTTAGGTACTGGAAGGTTGCTCTAAGGACTGCCTGCAGCTTTTTACTCTCCAGGCTGAACAACTCTCTCAGCCTGTCTTCATAGGAGACCCCTCATCTTCGTGGCCCTTTTCTGTACTCTGTCATGTATTCTGTTAGACACTGAACACATTTTTTGCTGCTGTGAGCAGGAGGTACAGATACCAGCTCAGAAGAACGGTTTGGTGCCCAGCGTAGGAAGTGTAGCCCATGCCTTAGCACAGGTTGCTGTATTTTCACGGTTCAGAGCTGTCAGCAGCATCCAACGCTGCAGGTTGCTTTAAACAAAGAAGGGAACACCCTTCAGTTTGGGGTTTGTCCATAAACTTTTTCCGGGTGTTTCTTTGTTTTGGTTTATGGCTCACCATTTCTTTCTCCCGCACAGTCTTCCACCCTGTCGAATGTTCCTACTGCCACAGCGAGAGCATGATGGGGTTTCGCTACCGCTGCCAGCAGTGTCACAATTACCAGCTCTGTCAGGACTGCTTCTGGAGGGGCCATGCCAGCGGTTCCCACAGCAACCAGCACCAAATGAAAGAGTACACGTCATGGGTAAGGGAAGGCTCCTGCCTGCTGCAGACTGCTTTGCCCTCCAGCCATCAGAGAAGCCCCCAGCCACAGCTCTGGGCAGCTGCCTGGCTCAGGCAAGCTGGGAGCCAGGCTGGCACTTTGGATTAGTGACCCTGTCTGAGAGGCTCTGGCCTTGGGAGCCATCGGGAGAGGAGCGTGGAGGTGGGAATGGTCTTTTCTGGGTGAGGATCTGGGGCGCCTGTGACGGTGTGTGCCGCGGTGAGGGCAGCGCAGGAGGGGCTGGCAGCAGGGCACCAGGCTCATGGCAGTTTCTCCCGTTCCCACAGGACTCACGGTAAAATCGTCATTGGCTTGCTCTGTTTGGCTACGTCTAAATGAAATGATGAATACTTAATGCTCATTCATCAATATTTTCAGTTGAGTGGCTGCAGCATATGCGTAGCATTTGGGATGATCCTGGCACTGTAGATTTGAGCATGGTCACAGGCTTAGATCCACAATAGTGTTTACTATAGAGGAAAGCTCACTTCAGTCTTTTTGTTATTTATCAAAATAATGCAGTGTTTTTGCTAAGCTGAAAGAGAAGTATCAACAGCTGCCGGAGCCTTAACCTTCCCTGAAAGGCATGAGACCTGGGGACTCAGCTTTCCATGGACTGGAGCAAAGCCCCAGTAGAATCCCTTGGTTACAGATCATTAAAATCTTTCGGGGTTCAAATCCATAGATCAGCAGAAAATATCTAATTAATCTCAAACATTTCAAAAGTATATTGTTAAAAAAAAGGAAAATTATGCATCCAGCAAAAGCTCCCATTTGTACTGTGCTTTGTGTTTATTTTTTAACAAAGTTCTGAAGTTCCATACTTATAAAATGTGTGGTTTTCTGTTGATGGAACAGGCAAGGGTTAAATTTGGCGTGGTTTGCTCTGTATGCCAGTCAGACAGCCCTGCACTGTATCCCAGCAGACCTGGGTCTGTAATTGTTTTTGTGGGTCCTAATTGCTGCTTGTTGCATAGACACAAATGGCTGGAGTTTAGTATCTGAATAGGAAGAGTGCCCACTATGTAGCTCAGACTCTACTCCTAACAGCAATTTGTGCTATAAAATCCATTTTTTGCTGTAGCCAGGGAGCTGTAATTATAGGTAGGAAGTAATTGGAAAACTTAAGATTTCTGCTCAGTGAAAGACAAAAATGTGACCACATGCCTAGTGCTTTCAAATGTTTCCTTACCAGAAACAAATGTTTTGCTTCAAGTTTGAAATTGCCATTCTGTAGCATTCCTGCTTAGCATTCTCCATAATGCATCAGTATCAAGCTCCACATGCAGATTGGAAGTGTTCATGGGTGCAGTGGAAATCAACTGTTCCCAATTCAGAGTGAAATTACATTTATTATGAAAGAGAAAGAGCTTGAACTTTACGTATTTAAGTTGGATTTCTCTAATAGAAATATTTCATTATGGACTTGGTGACAATCGTAGGTCAATGCAGGATGTGTATGCAAAAATACAAAACCCGTTCTGTCAAATTCTAGAAAGATTTTTAAATTCCAGCCTGTAGAGCTGTGTTTTGGGGAGAAGTGACAGTGTAAGGATCACTAACCCTCTTTTACTGGCAGAGAAGCTGAATCACAGACAGATGACTTGAATTCTCTGAGAATCGCTCACACAGTCTAAAGACACCCTAGATCTCAGAGCCCTTCCTTAGAAGGGAGGTTGAGTTTACTCTTCAACTGCATAGTCTCCAAACAAAATGGAAAGCAGAAAATACTGATTTTTATTTTTTTTTGACACACTGATGAAAATGATGCTTCTTACACAGATCCTCCCCTTCTTTTGGGGACAGTGACAGTACATCAGTCTTCTTTTGAAGTGCTGTTGCCACAGTGGGGCAATTCCTGGCAAGCCCATGTCTCAAATTTCCATTCACCAGTGGTCAGTGGCCACAGGAGGTGGAAGAGAAGCTTCGTAATAGCAGCTAAACAGTACAGGGTACTAAACAGTACAGGGTATTGGAGATGGGGAGGGAAATACTAGTGAGGGGAAAGAACAGAGCAGCCTACTGCCTGGCCCACATCTAGAAGGGAAATGGTGTCCCATACAGTGTATCTATAGGGACAAGCATGCTCAGGTCCGTTCTCCCTGCACTCCCAAGCTGGTGGGGTACAAGCCAGCACCAGTCCAGGCGACACAAACTCTGCTATTCTTTGTTCAAGGCTGCCTGAGTGCAGTATTGCAAAAAAGCCATGGCAACTGTCCCTATAGATACACCCCTCAGCCTGCTCTAAAGGCCACTGAAGATAACAGTAATCCTTCCCCAAACGGAGCACTCTTTGCCTTAACAGACTCTCGGCATGGGAGGGGGGAAAGGGGGATGTCAGTCCATAGGTACGTGAGCTGTTAGAGCTTCCTGTTGTTTTGTGCTTCCTGTAGCAGAAACAGTATGCACCTCACTTGTCCAGATTACCTCTACCTTCCTTGTTCCTCCCAG
This sequence comes from Callaeas wilsoni, assembly GCA_013398955.1. Taxonomy (NCBI): domain Eukaryota; kingdom Metazoa; phylum Chordata; class Aves; order Passeriformes; family Callaeidae; genus Callaeas; species Callaeas wilsoni. The sequence continues at coordinate 78,914 of VWPU01008340.1, read as the reverse complement.
AAATCACCTGCTAAGAAGCTAACTAATGCACTTAGCAAGTCTTTAAGCTGTGCTTCCAGCCGTGAACCTTTGCACCCAATGTTCCCTGACCAGCCTGAAAAACCTCTAAACCTGGCTCATATTGTGTAAGTATCTGTGTGCTGTAGACAAAGTAAGCTTTGTTGTAGGAGTTGCTTGCACCAAGTGTAGATACTACAGCTCTGAACAAAGCAGGAGGCAGATGTGGCTTGTCCAGCTCAATGCATCACAAGTGCCAATTTGCTGGTAGGGGTATTTAGTGTAAAAGTGTTCTGGTGTGACTTCACTTGAAAAATCAATGGGATATATACATACAGTCCAATACTGGGACACACCATTGGAATGTCCCCATTCTCCTCAAGAGATGTCCATGCAATTTCACGGAGTTTCAGCACTTGGGATGTATTGATGCTAAGGACATCAATTCTGTCATCTACAGACTCTTAACTTCAGTGTATCACAGGTATGTCTTGACACAAGGCACCAGAGAAAAGTGAAATCGGACCAATTTTGTAAAAACAGGTGTCAGAGTTCTCACTGACTTTAGTGGAGCTGTGGCTTCAGCCAGCCTTGAAGAATTGTATTAGTCTGCATAAAAAGTGTGTCTTGAACTGCCAAGTCACTTGAAAAGAGTCTATTATCCTTATGTTTTGATATGTTGAGGAAGCAAGATTATTTTCTGGTATAGTAGCATGTCACTACTTTTTTTCTGCATGAGTCAAGAAACCCAAAGTGGAAAGAAAATGTATTCATGCAGGGTGGGGAAAGTACCACTTTGGATCGTTTTTTTTCGAAAGTGTGTCCACTACCCGTACTGGCAGACACTCAGATTTTCTCATTTATTAACTTGCCTTACCTTTGCTTCCTGGGTCCTTGGGGGGGCGGGGGGAAGGAAAAAAACATTAATTTTCCCATAAAATTAAGGAAAACTTGAGATATTGGTTGAAAGAAAGGTACAAAGAAATTAACTTGGAAAATATTCCAAAAATACTGTCTTAAAGTATTTCTCTTATTCCAGTCTATTTCTTTTTAACCATATTCCCAGGGCTCCTGACTGAAGCATTTCAGGCAGCAGCTACTAGAATTGATTTACATGTGCTGCATGTCTGTGTTACTGGCTGCTGGAACTGTTCTAGTCTGTAATTTTTATACATATTTACCTTTGTCCGTCCAGAATATTCATATGTCTTTAGTGCAAAGTGCACACCAGCCACTGTGGGCTCTGCAACACCTGGAAAGTTCACCAAACCTGCCTGACATTTTAAGGATGAATTATGCTGATGGTCTTCCTTATGTGGTTATAGCAGAACTTCTTCAAGGTGTAAGAGGATGCTCTGGTCTTCAGAGACGAGGTGCCTCTGACAGATCTATAGTGCCAAATCGCTGTCACACTCAATTGTCAGTTAAAACCCCTGCACCTATTTATGGAAGAGTACTGGAAGAATGTTGTTCTTGGGAGAAATGATCCAGAGTTGGATCTGCTGAGCTCCCCCACTGCTGTGCCTGGCCCTGCTGGCAAGTCAGTGATAATTTCACAGGGCAGATTTTGGCCATCCTTAAAGGAAATGGAGAGAGACAGAGAGCTTGAAACTGAAAGAAAAGCCTCTGTTCCCTGTTGGCTGGGGGATCTTGAAGGCCTGGGGATATGTCAGAATATAAAAGGTAGTGAGAACTGGGCAACTGTGAATGGATTAAATGCATTTAGGCAAGGCAAGGGAACGGTACCGTAATTAAGTAGGAACCGATCCAAATTTTTGCTGTGAAATTAACACCTTCCCTTATTCCTAAATATAGAGACAATTTAGAGCGATGGGATGTGAGAACAAACCATCATCTACTCTGCTTTATGACAGTTTCTCTTTATTCATAGATTGATGGTCATATAACTTGGCAATATATATTGGCTATAATGATGCATGAGTGAAAAACCTGTAAGTTGTGGAGGTATCATGATCTACAGCATAATTCACACAAATTAGCTGAGGGAGAGGTATGCTACAGAACCTTGTTGAGAATATCTTCTCGCTGATGTGATTTTTATTCTTAAACATAATGGAAGTTGAGAGAAACAGCTCTGGGCAGGAATCCAGGCAAAAAGGGGTTTATATGTGCATTAGATGGAAGAATTTTGGCAAGAAAACAGTGTCCTTTTCTTAGCTTCTAGCTTAAATGGGGACAAGTGCTCCCTGCATTACTATAAAGACTTTCCTTTTGATTGTTATTCCACCTTTGACTGGCACCAGACAGAAGGACTGCATGGTTTTTTTTGTTTTACTGGTGCCACACAAAATTTTGAATTAAGCAAGAAATACATCTAAGGCCTCATCTAGAAAAGTAATTATCAAGGTGTCATAAACCTGATTGTAGAACTTCTCCCACTGATGGAAGGGTCATTTTTCCTCTGTGTAAATAAGATTAGCAACATGAAAGAAAGTCCAGACTGCAGAGATGACAAATGGCATGGCCAGTGCATCACAGAGGTATTTTTCAAATCCAGTCTGCACTGGCCTGACTTCCTTTCCATCTTAAGCCTGTGGGGGCATTATTTTTTACGTCAGTGTAAACAGGTTAGAGAAGCCTGAAGCACTTTGGAAAATTCCTCCTATTTAATTTGGTTTATTACTGTGGATATATGTTGTGCCATAGCATGCTTTTATTACATAGCATATTTCAATAGCATTAAGTGTTTTCTGTCTCCTTGAGGACAGTTAATTCAGTATCAATAGCTCACTTTTATCAGAAAGCTTAATCACTCACTTTCAGGAGTTTAAAAATAACCTCAGAAAAAATATAATTTATAGTCAATAGCTGAGTTTTCCTTTGCTTTACAATAAAATCTGTTGTTCTTGTCTTAGCACATCACACAACTCTATGTGTTTGAGCATCCATTTGATATTCAAGTGAAACCTGAGGACTGTGACAGTGGGCATCAGCCTTTAAGAAACTTGCCTTGGGAAAGCTCCAGATTAGTTTAATATAATTTTCTTCATTATAAGAATTGACAAACTGATGCTAATCATGAAACCTTAGCAAAGCCTTGGAGTTTAAAGACATTTGTACGCAAGAGTAACTTTGCTTATGTAAACAGATTAATGACCTTTTATGCATGGAGGCTCTCATGCTTTTTGCAGAATCAGGGTCATAAGAATGGAGTATGTCCAATGTATTACTTATACCATATACATACGAAACTGACAATTTAATTAATGATCTCTTTTCCATTTTATTCTGCCTGCAAAAGAGATACTTGGTGAGTATTTTTCTTCTTTAGTACACTCGTTGGAGGAAAAGCTTGGGAAAAGTGTGATAATCTCAGTATTACCAGGAAAAAAAAACAAACCAACATTGAATACTTCTCTATAAGTACATAGAAGACAAAGGACTGCTTCTCAAATTCACGACTGATCAGAACTGGAGGTTTTCACATGGTTCTACAGATGCAGGGTTAGGTTAAAACTATATTTTCGTGTGGATAAATAACACTCCACATCCTACCTCTTTCTGTTCACAGTTTTAAACTTCTTAAAATCAATGTGGCATTATCATGCTGAGAAATTAGTTTGGATTTTTCAAATACCATAGTTTTGCCTGTTTTATAACAAGTTACAGGACAAAATATATAGTATAGGTCACTGCTAGGCAGAACTGACTTTCTTGGAAATGCTTTGGTTGGCCAGTTGTCTTGCACCATTGGAGCCCAGGGAATATTTTGGAGATGGCTACCATATTTTGATTTGCACATCTGCAGAAATCAGATAGCAAGATAGGTCTTCCATGGAGTCTAAAATGAATATTAACCAAATTGAGGTCTGAATTATATGTGGCTTCAAATTCTGCTCATATCTGATTGAACGCCCTGTGGTTTTAATAACATACCTTTTAGTTGTTCCTGAGTGGATAGATCTTTTCCCAGTGTTACGTAAGAAGTCTGCTAAGGGGAAATTTCTTTTTAATGGACACAGAAGGAGAAAATTATACACAGATTATTTTTAAGGGTAGACAGTAAAAGAAAGCGGAGGAAAATTCCTTCTTGTTAAATTTTTTGTAAGAGCGGGAAATAAAGAATGTAATAATAAAATCATCTTTATTAATGGGTTCTCTTTAACTAAATACTTACTCTAAATTTTGACTTGAAGGTTTGATATACCAGTTAAAAAGCCTTGCTGTCAAACCAGTTAAGTTCTGTGTGTATTTTATGAGATGCTGAGGGCTTGGGTACACTGTGGTCACTATGTGTATGTGGTAGCATGGAGCTTAGCACCAGGAATAACTTCATGAAAAGATGTGTCATTTATTGGCAGTTCCCCCCTGCAGACCTCCAGGCTGCCACAGAGAACTGACTGCCAGTGCTCATCGTGGCTGGCTGAAAGCAGGGACTGCACCCTGGGCTCTTGCCTCTGGAAAGGAACAATGGCGTAGTGGCTATTCTACCAAAGCAGGAGAAAAAAAGTCAAGCAGGTTGCTTAAAACTCATCTCAGAATACACAAAGGCATTATTTCCCTCCAGGCCTAAGTACCAGTGTATTTTCATCAACTTCTTAAAACTACAGCATCTATAATTTGGAACTATTGCTATGTAAAGCAGAAGATGCCAGTTGCAATGTTACTTTAAACAATCTCATTCTGTTCTGCATAAATACTGTGGCTGTTGGAGGGGTTTTTGGTGCAAAATTAATGCAGCTGGATATTTTGCCTTTCAGGCCCCCCCGACCTGTAACCAGCATGAACGACACACTCTTCTCCCATTCTGTTCCCTCAGGAAGTCCCTTTGCAAACAGAAGGTGAGTTCCTATTTATAGCAAACAATTATATGATAGTGGTGGAAGTTTCAATTTTCAGTTCCCTCACAGAGGTAAAAAAAACCCAAACTCACAAAGTAAAATCAAGAGACATGAGCAGAGAAATGCCTTGGTTAATTTAGACTGATACTCAGATCTGAAAGGAGAGCTGGAGTTAAGGCACCCCAAGCTTCCCACAGCAGAGAACTGAATTTCAGCTCTCATTTGAACCATTCTGACCCACTAAAATGTGCTCACATGCAACTCAGGCACCCTCCCATGGGGACTGAAAATGGGCTGCTGGTGAGAAGCCATTTTGTAAGATCACTATGGAAATAGGAACTGGGATGTGCCATTGCCTACTGGGAATGCTTGCATCATACTGCAGGATATGGCAGAACAAAGAGAAAATGTCTTCATACTTCCAAGATATAGCAAGACATCCTTTCTCCTGTTAAACCGTTCCGATTTTCATTAAAATCTACAAGGGAGAAGGAGTAGTCTTGAAATATGGTGGCTTACCCTTCAGTAAACAAGCCAGGGAAGTCTCATCAGAAACACTGATCCCAAAGTGGAGGTGCTTGCAGCTGACTGTGTACATTTTGACTCAGTATTTTGGCTCATCCAGCCAAAATATATGTGCAGCATTTGCTAGCTGTCTGACCCAATCTATGTAAGCCTGCAAATGTACACAGGTAAGAAGGTGGCAAGAAAATAACTTCCTGCTGTCTTAGGGAAGATGAGCAATGTGTCTTCCTTGGGTGCATTTTACTGCTTGCTTCCTGCGGTGTGTGTCAGTGCTTCAGCATTCCCAAATGACTAAACACAATTCTGGGTATGCACAGCTACATATTTTAACACCAAAACTGAAACCAAACCCGCAGTGTACGCTGCAAAGTCAGAGTAAAGATGGTTTAGTACTTCTTTGATTTATGAATTTTGTCACCACGAACTGTGAACTGTAAATTCTCAGTGTTATCTTAGTGCAAGTGGGTGTGACCGAGATGCTTTTTGAAAGCCAGTCTCAAAGCAGCCCCCAAGGCCAGATCTGCTGCCGATACAGAGAGACTGCAAATGCAGATTCCTTTTTGTTGTTGGAATATATGGGGGTTTATGTGCAAGGCAGGGTGCTGTATTTGTAGCCTCTCCACGAGAGGTCATTAAGAGCAGCACTCTTTAGGAGTGTTGCTGATGCTTCTATTCATTCCCAAGAAGTCCCTGGGCTCAATCAACAAAAGTACACTTTGCTCCTTAGGCCAGGGACCTGCAGTAACACTCACAGCACTGTCTGCTGTGCTGCTTGTCTTTCTTTGCCAGTAAAACATACCTGATTATTTTACTTTTGTCTTCTTTAGTAACTGACTGTCTTTAACTATCAGGGTTAAACGTACAAGCTCCCTGAGCTGTCAGAATTCCTTTTTTTTTTCTAGGAAACACTCCTTGATGAGAATCCCCTGAAGGCAGATGATAGTACCACTCCCCTCAAGCATAGGTACCCAGGCTTCCTTATAAGTGGATAGTGTGACATCCCTGTACAGTTAAAAGTTTCCATGATGCAGCAGTCATTCTGACTCTTTTACCGTTAACTGTACGCTGATATGTAGGGTAATTACATTGACTGTATACTAGAAGTTTTGTAACTTTTGTTTCATTGACATAGCAGGATTTTAGGAGTTTGACAGCTTATTCTCAGTATTTTTATTTTCACCTTTTACAGATTTAATTTCCATCTTTTTAGTGGAAAGAAAAAGCACCCTACAAACAGCCAAGTCAGTATTTCTAAATAAATTGGATTTATTGTTACAAATCCTCTCTGAACACTCTGCTCTCTGTGTATTCTTTTTGAGGTATTAACAAGGTTTCATTGTTTGAATCATTCAGGTTACTTGGGGGTATAAATGCAGCCAGTCCTGTGGCTGATGAGCATTCTCTTATAAAGCTGTATGTAAATCAGCTTCACAACAATTCACGGTCAGTATGAGAGCACTAACCTACTAATCGCAGTAGTTCTGTAGCTCATGCACTAAACCATTAGAAATTCTGCTAAACTACTCAAAATATTCTTTAAGGAAGCCTGTGATGGGCTAGAGGGTTTCTGTGGCTCTAATTAGTCTTTTGAATAGACTTCCTGCTGGCTGTGGGCTTTGCCAGCTTCTCTTGCTTCTGCACAGCACGGGTCTTTCATTTTACCCTTTCACACAGGATTAATATTAATGTGTCCAGTGGAAGTTGGAAACATTGCATTTGAAAACTGAGAAAACTACACCTTTATGGTTCCATCATCGGTGTATGACTTGCCTGTTGTGTTCTTGACCAAGGAATGAAAGAGGCTTGCACAAAAGCCTGGAAATGACTCCAGGTCTCACAGCCGGCCTCCTCTGCCTCAGCTCTCGCTGTGGGTGGTTGCTGTTCTGCCGTTAGTGCTGCTTGCCAATAACCCTCCCCAGACCCCTCGGCTTTGCTTTTCAAAATGACCACAGGAAAGGCGGATCTAAGTCCTACTGAAGCTAATGAAAACTTCCCATTTACGTAGTGAGCTCTGGATTTGGACCCATGCCTCTCACTGCTGCACCCTTTTTCCAGCATTCCCTCACATCTCAGTGGCCTAAAGGAAGATCCTATTTCATTCTGCATAAAAGAAATACGCAATTGCATAAGAACAGTTTCCCCATATTTTTTTATGTGGAGTGTAATAATCCTTTCCTTTTTTTCCTATTTTAATTAATCCATGAGCAGTAACTATAATTCAGTAAGAATTATAGATACCGAGGTACTTTTCTGCTAAATGCCAAGATCTTCAATCTGGGTTAGACTAATAACAGTGTCTTCATTCATTCTTTTAAGTTTTACTGTTACTATTGCCCTGGGAAAATCAGGCCTCATTAGTGGAAGCTCATCCTCTTGTACATCAGAGAAACAGACTTTGGTGGCTCTGTTTGCAAGTATGCTGATTTTATATTAAATACTCCATGATTCATATTGTAATAAGAAGAGTACAAACTCAGAGTAAAATTTCTAGCTGGATGTAATCAACACTAAAAGCTCTGCTGGCTGTGTTTTCACTGCGGATAACTTATGGTTACTTTAATTTGTGTTGCAGTCTAGTCCAGAGGTTTCAGATAGCTTTAAGTGAAGTTTTTATGCAATTTGAATGTTTATTCCAAGGAGAATTAGCAGAGAATGTCATTCATAACATTCCCATGGTATTTATTTCAGCTACTTATGTTCACATAAGAGCATAGCTATTCAAACCAGTTTCTCCCCATAGCAGCAAATGCTAAATTCAGCACACCAGCTCATTCTGCTGCTGGAAATGGATAGCATCTCCTAAGTTCAGCACACTACCATCTTTATTTGTGGATTCATGGGTGAAAACTGTAAATTAACTGAGAAGATGGCAAATCTTGTTAGAGGAAAGATCTTGATAATTGGTAAATACAGTGACAAATTGCGGGGAACAGCTGAAAGGAGATGGAACATTACATACTATGTACACTTTAATTGCATCTGAAGCACAGATTTTGGGTGGGTACACAATTGCTCCAAAGCTCAGAGGAAGTTGGGTTCAGGCTTTCCCTAGGATGCTTTTTAATTTCTTCAAACTGCTTTAGAATTAAAGTCTACTTAAAATTTCTGTGCTTGTTTGCTTAGTTTGAGCCAGCAAGTCCATAAGAGATCTTTAATGAGGAGGTTGGCTTAGCAACTACAAGCACCTTTCTTCTAAATGTATACGGTGTCAAAATTGGTATCAACAATATCCTCTGTACAGCTCAAGAACAGCTTTAAAGCGCTTGTGTTAGAAAAGAAGAAACAAAAAAGTCTGTGATCTTCTCCCAAATACCAAATCATGGTCATTTACTGTGTTGACAGCTAACATGATTAAAACCACAAGGCCTGTAATTCTTTTGTTGTAGCTAATATTCAGGGGTTTTCTCTCATTTGTTTTTGCAATTTCCGATGGCCTAGAGGGCAGCAGAACAAGGGAATGTTCCTGCAGAGTAGGTAATGCCTTTGCAAACCCAATGATTTGGACATGTTACATCAAAACAAGCAAACTTAGCATTATAGAAACTTTTGTCTGGTCAAGAGAAATAACTCTATACACTGAATTAATGTTTTTTTCCTTATTTGGATACTTTGTTCCCCAGCTGCAGTCTGTCATGCTGACTTAAAGTATATAGCTGCCATAGTAATGGGTACAATCTCCTGCTCTTTCTTAATAAATGTTTTCTTTAAGATATTGAATTATTGAGCTTAGGTAGGATAAGATGAAACAGAATGTTTTTTCGTGCATTTTTCTCAGCCCTCCCTTCACAGCTAATGCATTTAGTTCTTCTAAAGGAGTAATAAACTGGAATAAGTGATGTGATGCAGCCCATTCTGGTGAACTCGAAATGACTTGGCAATTGTGTGATAGATAGAAAGAATGCACTATGATATCAGATACCCATAGCCAAGGAGAAATTGAGTCTTTTTTAATGCTGAGTTAGAATGGCTGCTGCCTTTTTTGAACGCCACATAAAAGTTAAAGGAATTGGATATTCTACCTGGGCATAACAAGAGATTAGACCAGATTTCTAGTCAACAACTAACTTGGAGCAAAACATAGTGGTCACTGCTGTTCTCCATGTTTCTGTCTCTAAGGAGCATGGTAGACCTCAACTGCATGCTGGCTTTGCATATTGTTTTCAGAACAAGATGAGAAGCCTTATTTCATCAGCAATATTCTGTCTGGCTAAAGGAAAGGTTTATATGTTTGATTGTTTAGTAGCCAGGGAGACACTAATGAGGGCATAACATTTACACCAATATTGTTAGGTCTACATCTCTATAGACAGCTGCTCAAAACTGGAAGGTTTGTCTCTAAATTTGTATGGAGAACCATTATTTGGCATCTTACAAGGTGTTCCATTCTAGCAGGAATATATCTTTAAAATATCTGTTCCAGCTGGAAACTCACTGTGGCCAAAATGATTTCTGAAGTATTAGTTGTATTTTGGGGAATATGTGCAGGATGTAGGAAGACATGTAAGAACAAGAAGGACAAATGTCAGCTCTTCCAAAGGAGAGTTGAAGGTGGAATCAGGGACAAAGGTGAAAGGGATTATACAGGAGACGGCCTAACCTTGATATCCAAAGATACTGAAATTATAAAAGAATTAGTAAGCATCTGGAGGTTAATAAACAAGAAAGAACCACCATAGATTTGTCAAGAACAAATTATATCAACCAAACTAATTTATTTCATTGACAGGATGACTGGTCCAGTGGGTAAAAAAAGAAGCAGCAGATACAATACAGGCTGACCTTAAAAGAACTTTAGACATAGTCCCAGATGACACAGAAGTACCAAGGGAAAAGACGAGCATAGGGAAATTAGTTAAAAGAGCAACATTGAAAATGAATAATAACATTTCAGAAGCTTGCTGTTGCTTTAGGAGAAGGACATCTGCTGGGATTCTTGAAAGCTATCCTAAATCGGACACTATCCGCTATTTCTCGTAGTGACGTAATGGAAGCAATAGAGTGAATATATCCAATTTGTAGGTGGTAGAAAGGTTGAAATAGTTACGGAAAGGAGTGCTTGGGGAGCAGTTTCTAAATTAAAAAAATTAGCTCAGTAGCAGTGGTAGTAATTGATGTCCAAATGATCTGAAATCATTTACAGGAAATTCAGTAATTATAAGTGAAAAGCGCTGTAGCAGGGAAGCAAATAGTCAAATAAAAGATGGGAGCATAATTGGATGGATAGAAATATTTTAACAGAGGACCTAGCAGTTGCAGTGAACCACAAACTAATTGAAGTCAGCAATACGACTGTTAGATTGCATTTGACCCTGGAACATCATCTGGAAAGCCATTAAAACTCATTCCCCAGAGGAGGAGACATCTGCCTAGAGGTTTGCATCGAGTTTAGGGCAACAATACAGGGGTAGATATGCTAACCAGCGTATCTGGAGTCCGGAGGAGACACCCGAACATCAGAAAAACAGAAAACTTAACTCTTGAGAAAAGGTTGGAAGATCAAAGCTTGCTTAATCAACTAAAAAGGAAAGGGACCTGGATAGACATGGTATCAGTTGCTCAGTGAGTAATCCTTACTTGACTGTCTCTCCACCCTAACTCTGTTGCTTCTGGAGCATAGGAGAGGAGAACTTGTGGTTGGTGGAGGGGGCATCACATCTCACTGTTACTCACAAGGCACAAAATCTGCCCTGGGATCTTTGGTCTCACTCTGTGGCAACATACTTATCTGTACTTTTAGAACTGAAAGGTGCATTTTTGGCTGAAATGACACACCCTGTACCCCTTGAATGCATTTTCCTGCTGTAACTGGGAAGAAAACGTGTGGAAAACTCATTTTTCCAGATGGCATGGAGCATGTTTATCTGCATGGATATTGCCCCGGTGGAAGCATAGCACACATAAGTAGTGTGCTGATGGGCAGAGAAATGTGAAACAAGCATTTTTTCTTGCTGTGTGGTACAGCATTTCATTCAACTATCTTAACAAATTTATAATAAATCAATAGGCATGAGTTCTTGGGACAACCTTTGGTCCCATCCTCTTCAGAACCGCACTGCCAACCTTGCCCTCCCAAAAGGAGGGGAATGACATACATCTCATCTCACTGAATTCCTTCCTTGTCCTAGTATTAAAGGTTTTGAAGGTTTGTCATGCACCATATTTGTGCAAAATCATCTGCCTACGCACACACACACAGACCTATATGCCCCTGGATGCACAGGTGCGTCCATGCTCACACACCCGTGACGTGCCAAACCAAAAAAAAAGGTAAATAATTTTTCAAAAGAAGAAAGTAAAATATAATTTTGTTCTGCTTTGTTGTTGCTTAAACCAAAAAATGCTACAGCATGAAAAACAAATGAACATTTTCAATGTTTCCCATTTTTAGCCAGTGTTAGCTTGTTAACGTGGATATTTAAGTGTTGGGAAAGAGGCAGTTACTGCAATTCATTAAATACTGTAATTAGGGGAAAAGTGTGTTTGGTGAACTATATATTATTTTAAATCAACAGAAGAGTAGTACTTCTGAAAATTAAACTGCTGTATCCCATCGCTGCATCTAAATAAATGCCTTTCCATAGATTATTGAAACCATCTTACAGTTAATGTGGAGAAAAGCAATTTAGTTGTTATGGTAAAGCTTTCCCCACTTGCATGCAGCATTTGAGACCGTGTTTATCTCGGACTCCATCTGGAAAATACACAAGCCTTCATCTCTCAATTTGTGAGAGAAGCACATTTTGTTTGTCATTTCTGTAGTGGAGGCTTTAATAGTTTGCTTTTGGAGAACAGGAGGGAAAACTCGTAACTCCCGATTTTGCATTTCCTGAAGTTTTCTAGAATTTCTTTAAAGCTTCTATTATTTTTATTCAGTCCAGGGCACTTGAATGAGCTTCTCCAAACTCTGTTCTATAATGAGTTTCAGACATCGCTGTTTACCCTCTTCTTAGTTTTCCTGTCTTATTAACTAGCTCTCCTTCCAAGAATACTGAAGTAGAGCAGAGCAAACTGCTGGCTAGGGCTGCTCCAGCTTTCTTGAAAGGCAAAGGGTAAGTTAAAGAGAGAGTATGTTCTTAACTTGCACTAACACAGCTAAACCAAAACCTTTTCCTCTATTCCTCCCATTTTAATGTATTCCATATACATCTTCCCTGAGAAAATTGTGATAAGCAATTAACCCAGTGAGCTAAGTAGGGCATGTTTAAATATATTTATACACCTGGATGCATAAGGTCTTGATCAGACACTTCCAAGCAAATCCAGCTTGTGAATTCAGTGTGTCAGTCATGTATGTTACGTATCTATATTAATGTTTTTATGCAATATAAAGTATATTAAAACAAATAATGCTGACCTCACAGTTTGCTGTATTTTTTAATAAATGGTACTGTCCAGCTCCAGAGCTTCAGTCCCTGGCCTGATGTGGCATCTCACTGATTTCTGAGACTGGCTCTGTCAAGTGGGATGCTACCATCCTAAATCACTAAATACTAAACATGTAAATTACAATAATAACAAAATAATTTCTGCACTTGGTGTGTTGTTTTGATTTTTTTTTTCTAAGAACACATGAGTATTCATTCCTAGATTCCCATTTCACAGTCTTACTTGCTCCTGCTCTCTGTTTATCTCTGTGTCTGTCTGGATCACACCCTGTCCCCCGCCCCCGTTCCAGGTTACAGTACAGCCTCGATGTTGCAGACAGGCTGGCCGATGAACATGTGCTCATCGGGGTGTATGTCAACATGCTACAGAGCAACCCCGCACGGTTAGTGCAGGTTTGGCACCTTTGGGGCACCCAGGAAGGAGACCTTGCTCAGCCAAATGCTCTCACTGTTTCCTCCTGGCCACAAGCTGGAGCAGCTCTTCACGAGCGCTAACCTGACGTGAATGTGTGTGAATATGGGGTATGTCCTCCCAAAGTTGGTGGATTGTGGCACTGGCTGCTACTCTCTCTACTGAGGCTTGCAAAGTATTGCCAAGTATTGCAAATAATTGCTTAGTTAAGAATGGCTATGCAAATTGTTTGGGTTACTGAGCTTTAGGCAGTGCAGGACTTAGTGGTGGTACAGATATCTTTACACAACAATGATTAAACAAGCCCATGTTTTCAAGGTATTAATTTTTGAGATCATATATAATTTGTAGCTTCACCTTCCTTGAAAGTTAGAAATTGTAATAATACATAAATAATGACAATAGTTTTCTTATTAACCTAGTGAGTGAAATCCATTTTGATTTTTACATATGTCAGGCATTGCTTTTAAATCTGCCTGATTTCTGCATTGTTTGAATCTTGTATACAAATTTTCCCTTCTCTCATTTAGACTCAGGGGTTTTAAATGGGTGTCTTGAACATAATTCATTATTTCTACTGGAGTGATTACAGAGCTTTGTCTCCTAAACCCATCAGCTGTCCTGGCACTTGAGATGCTGGCATTGCAGCCCACCATGCCAGGGAAGGGAAACGCTGCCTCATCTCTCCAAATGCAACAGAATTCCATAGACTTCGCAGCCCTACACCAGCAAGGTGGTGAGCAGTGTGGTATATGGCCCTAGAAAATGTGGTGCTGAGCAGAAAGCTGTAGTGTTTCTACCAAAACTATGGTCAGGAGGCTTATATTGCTCATAACAAACCCTTCAGTTTCCTGTGCTGCCACGGCAGAATATTTCCTGGGTCAGAAGAAAGTCTCCATTTACTCCAGTATGTAGGAGGCAACAAGCAACTTCATTTAGGAGAGTGGGTGCAATGGTTCTCTGCAGTCTTAAAAAATTCACTTCTGCATGTAGCTCCTGTTGAAAATGGGAGTAATTTGTCATGCCCAGTGGATAAAAAAGTCTGCCTCCATTGTCCTGGATCTGCTTCTCTACTCTGTAGCCCACTGGAATGTGCCATCGGTAGGGGGTGAAAAGGCAAACTGGGTTTTAGCAAGGAAAATGAAAGCCATTTATCCTAAACAAAAACATTTTCAAGGGGATTTTCATTCCTGAAGAAGCACTTCCAGAAATCAGGCTTATTGAGGAATACTGACACTGGCTGTGAAAGCAAGCTACTTGGGGGCACGTGTGTGACCAGTCATTGCCCACCCATGACTGCGGGCAGGAGTGTGCTGCCACTCGGTCTCGTTGGACAGGGAGGAGGAAATGTGGCCCTGGCTACCATGAGTGACTTACTTGATGTGGTTGTTCAGGAGGCGAGTGAAGAATGGGCATGGTTTAGGGTAATTCTTGGTGCTGGGCTGCTTTGCTGGGCATGCTTTGCTTTGCATGGCATTTTGGATGCCATGTCTAGGATTCATTTAGCTTCAGTGAGGGCTCCCAGTTCCTCCTGCGACCTCTTTGTGGGTGCCTCGCCTCATCTTTATCCTCCAAATTTTATTCTTTATATTCCAACCTGTTCCCTCAAGGCTTTGAGCCAATTTCACCAAGTCGTAGTACATTTGTTTCCAAATATGCATATATGAATCATGTGCCATGATATCTAACATTTATTTGGTTTTGAGGAAGGAATAGGGGACTGACTGATAACTACCTTAATTGTTTAAACAACTGATGCAAAGCAGAGCACATAACATCTGATTACTGACATTAGATCACTGCAGTCACAGCATCCTGAATGAGGAACAATCTCAGTTATTTGTATAATTGGATTTTGACAGAAACATGACCTAGAGGGACAGCAGTCTTAGTCAAGCATCAGAGCGTACTGCATTGCCATTTTCTGCTTTGTTGGACTGAGACTGCTCGTAGAGAAATAGAATGGTTACATTTTGGTAAAGACAAGAATGAAGTCTTGCCATCTTAAAGCTCCTGCGTGAAGCCAGTTTCCAGAGGAGTAGGTGAGACCTCTGCAGGAAGCTCAGCTGCTGCATCTCAAAGTCTGGAGTGGCATCTTCAGGCAAGGCTGACGTCCTCCTGCCCATGCCCTGAAATGGCTGGATGCAGTTGGCTCAAAATCCACACACTTGTGTCAAGATGGTGCCGAGTTCAAGTTATTTCACCCTGCATCTTAGGAAGATTTGATAACCTGAGTAAAGCACATAGTTAACCAAAATGAGGTAGCTTGTGATTTAGGGCAGGCTGCAGCTGGCCAGCTCTGCTGTTCAATCTGCCTGCATTATACCACCTATACCTACCCAGTCATCAGATAATTTAAGTGCTTCTGGCTGGCAAAGATGAAAAGAGGAATGATTGTAGCTGGACCTTTATCCACAAGAAAAACCTACAGAGATATTTTGTGAGCATAATACATAAAATTGTCAAAACATCTGTATAGTAACATTTCAAAACAAAACAAGATTTGGGTTTTTTTAGATACTGAGTCAGGCTAATTTATAGCTAATCATCATTCTAATATAACCCAGTATACCTTTTTTTCTAAGTGCAGCTAGTATTTATGTTTTGGGCTTTGTGGGGTATTTTTAATTAATTTAATTAATTTTCACAGCTTATCTTTATTTTTCATCTGCAGTTATTTGATACTGCAAGTAAAAGTACAAGTTTTCCTTTCCTTCTACCACAGGCTAATAAGCTACTTGAGGGTTTTTTAGAAGCCAGTACTCCAGAGCAAATTAATAAACAAGAGGAAGAATTAATTCATTATTTATAGTAACTGTATGGGTAGAAAAAATAGCCCTTAGCCAGATGTTTTGAATAGTTTAATTGCAAAGTCTTTTTTAGTATTTAAAACCAATATTTGATACTTAGTTTAGTTCATCTTTAGTGTCTGATTCTTAAAAAGAACTTTTAACTGCAAATAGTTTTCGTTTTTGTAAGTTAGAGACTTTGCCTAGCTTTGAATATTAATTCCATATATTCCAGTCCTTTTCAGGTACAGAAAAAAATAAGATAAAATAAATTAAAAGTAAGAGGTTATTTTGGTTCCATAGAGAGCTGTTTTCTGGGGGTTTTATGTTATACTGCATAGTACTATGTGAATCCTATTTCTATATAAAAGTGCCGTGCTATTCTGTGGCATTTTTAAAAATGTTTATTAAGGGGGTGTGCACAGCTCTAGCTGGGAAGGCTGGTCTAATCTTCCTTTGCAAGAGGAAAAACATTCAGAGACCAGTTGCTACTTGAACAGAGTTAGTTTTTGTGATTATTCCTACATAGCTGAGTGTTAAAACATTTTGGTGGTAAAATCTTGGTGATTCTGAAGTAAATGGCAAATTAACAATAGCAGAGGACTCAGATGATGTGTCTTGGTTTAAAGTGTCTTAAAACCAAGCCAGTTTTGAAAATGTGACAGTTAAATGGTCCTCAGAATACATTTGGTGTGTTGCTCTTAGGCCATTATTATTTTTTTTTACAGCCCTAGGGCTTAGAAACTGACCCTTTAACTTGTCTGTATTTTCTGTAGCAAATTATTTATTAAGCAAGGTTTTGTAGAATAAGAGCATGTCATGAAGACCACACTGATACCTCTCTTGCAAAAATTCCACAAGAGACTTTTGTAACCAGTGGTGGCGTAGTTTTAAGACCAGCAGGGAACATCCACATCAGCTATTGCCTACTGCAGAACAGGCTGGTCTGACACATCTGAAGCCTGAGAAATAGCAAAGATCCTCCAGGGTCACTCCTTTGCTCATAGGTTATCATGTTTTTCATCCTTTGCCTGCAGTTTTGAGATCCCTTTTTTGTTGGAGCTACCTTAGACCACAGAAGTCCTATTGTACAGGTGCTAATATTGAATATTCACTCTACATCTGAATGGTGATAGGTGCCAGACCAAATATTGCTGATAATTACAAGGTCTTTAAAGAAATGGTCTCTAATGGAGAAGCAGTGTTTTTTAGAAAGGAAGGAACAACAGTAGGATATTTGTATGCAAAATGTCCAGTTTCTCTCAAAAGGATGCCTGAATCATTCCCCTGAGGTCCCAAATTCTGCACACACATTCATAGTATTTTAAACCTTTTGTGTACGATTGTCTTCCTTTATCACTCTATGGTTTTCTGTGAAGTGGATGAAGTAAAAGAGAAGTGAATTATGGTAAATCTGAGAACTCTTGAGACATAAAATTCTTGGCAGCCGAGGCTAATGCTGCTGTGCATACTTCTGTGCTTAATGGTCACATAGAATAGGTATATTCCAGAAGAAAATTTATCTCAGACATTGAAATTTAGTTTTCAAAGCTTTGGGGTTAGTGATTTGTGGCATTCGTAGACCAAATTTGATGCATTGCTACCTCTACTTTATGACATCCACGCATGCATAAATATATATCAAAGATATTAAACACAAGTAAGAATCAAAGAGCCAAAAAGCTGCAGTGACTTGGTTCATTCAGTAAAGCAGTTGTCTTAGATGTTAGCTCACATCTCAGAACTCTAGTGTAGATTGTGCTGTGCCAGCAAGTGGAACCATAATCCATTTTTCCAAGATGGATATGGCTGCACATTGCTGTAAAAAGGAGAATTGATGCTGAATGTTTGCTGTTTTCACAACCATCTGTTAGGATGCAATGTTTTAGTCATTATGGTAAAATTAAAAATTAATTAAACTGTCATAAAAGTAACCCTTATTACCCAGTTTACATAATTTTATGTGTCTGCAAGAGTTGCTCACCCCTTTCTTTCTCTGGATGACATATTACTACAGTAAGCATGAGCATGTAGGAAGCAGAACTGTATACATTTAGAAAAATGCCTTTAGCTTTGATCTTTTCAGACGGTATATCAGTTATCTCACCAGAATGTCAGTAAGCAAAAAATTAAGCTGTATATGTAACAAAATAAACATAACCAAACCCAGAAAGTCAGTGTTTATCTACCCCCAGAAGTCTTACGTGCAGTCTGCAGCACAAGTTTTGTTTAGACAGAACCTGTGTCTCCCTTTTCAGAGCTTTACTGTTTTTCTAAACTTCATGTTTGTGGTCTCACAGGTTATTATCAGAATGAGAAAAAGATGATGTTTGTCTCTTTTCTCTTGCATCAGTAAGCTGCAGCAAATCCACATGACACCGAGCTTTAGTTTAATGATCAGTCAATATCAACCACTGCTCGTCTTTCAAACATAACTTTTAAATTCCAGTGGATTTAATCAGGCCAAACAACACATGTGCACTGTAGTTCCCTGAGAAACACTGGGATATGAACTCACTGAGAAGTTTTAGAGAAATATTCCTTTTAATGTATCAGTTCTTCAAAAGCAGAGCTTTTGGCACAAGTGCCATTTTCCTCTGGAAGGCTTTTCAAATTCAAGGTACAATTTCTGGGAAAAAAATCAGAATAAAATCCCATGCCCAGACTCTTTTGAAATGTGAACCTCATTTGCCAGCAACCAGTTGCATGCCCAGAAGAGCCCGTGGGCAGGGAGATTTGTGCCTGTTTCCCTTCAGCCAAAAACCAATATACAGTTGCCAAAGGATAAGAGAAGAGGCCGGACTTGCCTCTGTCTGGGATAGTCCACAGGCGGCCTTGGATTCCACATGGCAAAGCATTCCTCTCACTTCTTCTTATGGACTTCATTTTTTCTCTCTTGCATATATTAAAAGTAATGCAGTATAGGATTCTAAGGCCCAGGATTATCCAGGGTCAACTAAGTGCTCTTCAAATTTCTGGTTTTGTCAGTTTATTAGTTTTGATGGTTCTCTGCAAACTTCTAAATGTTTAGAAATACTGAAGGTTCTTACTATTACCTTTTTCCGGCTCATCTGACTAAATAATAGCTCCCATTTAAAATAAGGACAGCTGGAAGAGCATTAACCTGAGAGAGATATTTGCATTTTATATTCTTAGGGGGAGAAAAAATAATAAGGTGCAATATTTTAAAGGCATTCAGCATATTTGCTGTTTAGTTTTTACACTTGTTGATCACAGTCATGTGACACTCTGAAGTCTTGCTCCCAAATAGCAAGGAACCAAGAATAAAAGAGAAAAGTCTGATTATAAATTCCTAGATCAGTGGTTCCAAACAGTGATCCATGAGACCTTGATAAGTGCCCTGCAAAACTGTCCTAAACACTGTTTTCTGGTGCAAATATGACAAAGCTTCTAAAGTTTTTCTCAACAAATGCCAAGGCTCCTGCTAATCCACTGTCCAAAAAGTAATCACTCTTCCAGGTGATACGACAAAGCACCGCAGCTTTGTCATATCACCTGGAAATAAGTGCTGAACGGGTGGTCCTAAGCACCTCCCAGCCCTTTTTGGGCAGAATAGTCTGCAAGTTACATCCTGTACAACCTTGACTGTGGGTTGCAGACTGCTGCTGTTTTCTCCCTTAGGGAAGGTGCTACCTGGCCCCTTAGAGCTCATCCTTCTAGGGAAATTGCCCTCCCCCTTGCCCCTCTTTGCTCAGTTAACATCAGCTGTTCCTAATTTGGTGGCGGTTTGCTCCTTTGTCCTGTAATGGGGGGGTGTGAGGTGGTGGCTGACTGAGGCAGTGGGTGTTTCTGCCACATACAAACCTGTCTTCCTGTTTCCCCTTCCACCCGAGCAGCGTCCTTGACAGCGCAAGTCGCCTGGATGAAGAACACAAGCTGATCGCCAGGTACGCAGCAAGGCTGGCAGCAGAAACTTCTTCATCAGTAAGTGTTTTAATTAAAGGAAGGTACTTTCCTTCTGTCGTGTTCCAGGGGCTTGGCAAGATCAGGGAAATTACATCTGACAGTCTAATGATTAATGGATTATTTTTCCCTATTCTTTTCATCAGAGGCTGTTATGCTTTAATAATGACGCTTTTATGCAGTCCATTTAATCCAAAGAATCCACATACTAATGCATATATCCTATATACTAATGCAGTGGTATTTAAATAATTGCATCAAAGGGAGTCTGACATCTTGAACTCAGGAAAGACTATAAAATATTGTCTGGACTAGCTTTGGTTAAAGGTTAATGATTTACTGCATTGGAAAAATGGGGTGGTGAATCCATTTTACTCTCTAGCTCAAATATCACAGCCACTAGGGCCCTAAGTACTAAGGATATTAAAGAATCTTCTTCAGCAGGATGACTGTAATGACCCCCTGCATTAGCCCTGGCTTCCATTTTCATTTCAGAGCAATGATTATTCTGCTCCCTGTATCCAAAGATAGAAGGTGATGACAGGCTAAAACCTCACTAACTGCATTCAGGAACAAGACAGAATGAAGCAGGAACCTAATCAAAGTGTATAAAATCTTAAATGGTACATAAAAGGTCAGCCTAGCTACTTTTTTTCAATCTCAGATCATTTGATAGAACAAGGGACCCCATGAATGATGGTTAAGTGAAAAGCAGCTGGTCTGGAGTGCCCAGAAACATTTTCACACTGAGATTTACACTGTGGGGTCAATTGAAAGGGTGAAATTGGGCACCACATGTCGTGTGAAGACACTGAGTCACATTCACACCAGGTGAAGATGAATCTGCTGCCCTGTGCAGATTCTGTCATGGGGATTTCACACTACCTACAGCTGCCTGGGAAGAGAGGGGTGCTCCTGTTCTGCCAGCCCAGCCCAAATCAATCCTTTCCAGACAGGTGACACAGGGTTTCAAATTTAAGGCAACCTGTAGATGATAGTCTTATTTCTGAAAGACAGTAATTCTTTATGGGAACAAGATTTTCCATTAATAATGTCTCTGGTTAAATATTGGTTGATGTCAGTTCCATATAACATGTGTCCTTGATATGGGGGAAAACAGTATAAACAGAGCTGACTTGAAGGAAAATACTGAATTTCTCGTTGCCACCCATCTTTGCTCTTTGAACAAAAGAGACAGAAGGAAAAGAGAAGGTTTCTGTAGACAGAAATCTTTCCAAGCAGAAGAGTGACACCCAGTAGGGGCAGTGGAAATTTTTAAAGCTTTGCTGATGGTCATTCTGGTTTTTAAGGAACTAAAAACATTCAGGATTCCTCCTGTATGAGTGATGACATCTTACCAGTGTGTAATAGTTCTTTATGCACTGTTATTCCTTGTGGTTCATGTGTTATGTGAGAAAACATCATAGCAGGAAAAACAGTATGTGGCTACAGGGGAAACATACTGTCCTTTTCCCACAGACAGTCCTAACCTTTGGTAGGTTTGTTAGGCTGTTGAGATGTATCTTCATCCTTTTTGAGGGTCCACCTCCTGGTGGCAGAGATGCCTGGCATCACATAAAACAGAGCTCCAGAGTTACACTTCACAGAGCTTTCTGTGGTGAGGAACCCTCATACCACAGCAGTAACTCAGCGGAGTATTTTTAAGTATCTGATTCTTTCAGGTTGGAGTTAGAAATAAATGGATATCTTTGATTGTTGCAAAACTTTTAAATGTCCTGCTCTGTGTTGTTACTGTTACAATACTGAAATACAGGAGTGTGAACAAGGAAAACAATAATTGGTTGTTGCTGATGAAGGTGCAAAAAGAGCATAGTCCAATGAAGCCGTAGTGAGCACTGCCTAGTCTGGTGAGAGACAAATTCTCATCTCTTTTTATTGGGGGGAAAAAAGGGTTTTGCCGTACCTGAAGGACCAGGGAAAGAGGTTTTCTGAAGTAACATGAGAGCATACAGGAAAATGTGACCAAATAGGCCACAGAGCCAGACTGAAAACTGAGTGCTGCTTTCAAATGGAAAGTAAAACCGTACCTTCAAGAGAGCAAAGCCTCGCTGCACTGGAAACACATCCCATTCTTCCTGGAGGCAGACACTGTTTTTTGCTTCAGTGTATTCCTCTTGTCTGTAGCATCAAAATCAAGAGCCACATTACAGCAACTGCCTGCAGCAGTGTCATTGCTTTTTATGATTGGTTCAGAGGAAGCTGCGTGAAAAAGCAATGAATGACAGGATGGTAAACACTGAATCTTATTTACTGTAGCACTTACTCTGCTTTTACTAGCAATGGTTCCATACTGGTATGAGCACAACATGAATGCTCTTTTTTTAGTGTAGGCAAGCTTGGTACTGCACTTTCTGTAAACAGATTTCGTAGAACAGCTCTGTGTTGAACTCATGGTGCGTGCTGGCTATTCCTCTTTCAATGCAGCCTTCTCTGTTTTACAACAGCAGCCGAGTCAGCAGAGAGGGGCATCAGATATCTCCTTCACCATTGATGCAAACAAGCAACAAAGGCAGCTGATTGCAGAGCTCGAAAATAAAAACCGGTAAGGATCTGCTAAGTAGCTGGTTGTGTTCATTCCTATATATTACATACGTGTTTGCTTCTTAGCATTTTTTACAACCTACACCTGTACAATGTGCTTATACAGGCACATACATCTCCCCCTACAAAAAAACAGAGCACAGAAAGGTCCATACAATATGATAAAGGTTCTGAAATCCATAGCCAGCCCATGTTTTCATAAGTATACTGTCCAATGACATGATATAATCATGGATATGTTACTGTTTGCAGCTGCTCTTTGTTAAGAGTTTAAAAAAAAAGCCTGTCCTGTTTGAAAACCGGATTAACTTTCAGTTGGATTCTCTGTAGCACTATAACGTGAAACGATAAAAGGATCAGTCACGCTTGTAATGTTATGCTCCCCTGCTTTTATTTGGGAAAAAGATGATTAAAGCTCTCCAGAACACAGTCTGCCTGGGAAAGGTTTGCAGGAAGATTAACAGCAAGTTAGGCTGCTGACCAAATGAGACAGGAGGTACAGATGTGACCGAGACTGAGAGAGTGTTCAGGAGAAATAAGCCAGCCAGCCCCAAAAAGGAGTGATGCCTGTTTGTTAACAGCAGAGAACCTGGCCCTGGGTACCAGACTGCCTGATGCCATGAAATGTATGGCAGCAGAGCTCTGCTTTTAGTGCCGGACTGTAAAACAGAGGCCAGCCCAGACCAGATGGTTTCCTATTCCAGACTCTGTACTGCCTTCTGTCACCGTGTAATGAGCACCACCAGCTCCAGTCTCTATTTGCCTTTCATAGTTCGAGGCTGCCTCCTGACTGTCTGCTTCCAGCACATTGTGAAGAAGAGACAAAATTCACAAAGGTTTCAACCTTCTGCTGTGAAGCTTTGTATTAGCCTTTTGACAGCACTCTGGGGCTCACAAGCCAGTCGTAACAAGTCTTGTTAAAGTGCTGCTCTGTGAATTGTCAACTGCTCTCACATTTCTACTTACATTAAAAATATCTTTTTAAGTGCTAAATATTTTCTCTGATACTCAATAATATCCAGAAGAGTTACTTTATTTTTTTTTAGGTTCATGAAGTGCTGGAAATGTTCATGGTGAAGAATTAAAAGGGAGCAATTCAGTCAAGCGTAGAGCTATTTTATTTCTACCTCTATTTTTGGGGGGTCTTGAAGAACGACTTCCCTTTATGGCAAAATCCTAAGAGTTTGTTTAGAAAACATCCAGAGCCCTCTCCCATTGCTGAAGGCTTCTTTAGTTGACTGCAACCCAGTCATTTTATATACATCTTTATTGATTAAAAGCTAAATACAGCCATACTTTTTGACCTCTTGCAATGTCCGGTGAGCTGGTTTTGTGGAAAATTACTGACTTGTGGTCTTCTGCTTAATTTCCTCCCCAAGAGAAATCCTACAGGAGATCCAGAGGCTGCGACTTGAACATGAGCAAGCGTCTCAGCCAACACCAGAGAAGGCCCAACAAAATCCCACTCTCCTTGCAGAGCTCCGGCTCCTGAGGTAAGTCCACAGCAGTAAAACATCTGGCCTTGACAGGGGCCAACCAGTCATTCCCAATAAGAAAAGAAATGAGAGATAAGCCTGGCTTATGGTTTTGGAGGCTTTTTAAAGTAAGTCAACCAATGTGTATTTTTTTATTCATTTCTGGTGCAGCCTGTTGTCCTAGAAGTAATTAAGCTTATGCTTTAAACTGTGTGCATGAGGAGTCTCACCTATTACTCCTCTACATTAAGCTAAGCATGTACATTAGTGTTTGCAGAGTTAGGCCCTTAGGTCATTTGGAATGGGTCCCCACAGCCCAGTCCAAAGGCCATTAATTATACGGGGGAAAAATATTCAGAACAAATGCCTTTACAAAGATTCCTCGTTTATGCTAAAGAAAATACAGAACTACATGAAAACACAGCTGGAATTAGATGTTAATCTTTGGAAATTTCCCCCGTATGTTGAACTCTAAGGAGAGGTCAGTTCTCTTCGCAGTGCAAAACCAGGCTGCAGAGTGATCCTCCGTGTCGCATGAGGGGTGAGGAGTAATGTCATCTGCAGCTGCTGAAGGTTTAGAGGATCCTTCCTCCTATCCCACCAAGCTAAAAACATTAATATGAATGTGACTGCATGTTAGTTATGATACTGTACGTGGGTTTACTAATTTCCATGTGTGCCGCACTGAAGAAGCCGAGTTGTTATTGGGCCAGATCCATAGGCTCCCTGAAAGTCCTGAAGTTCATGTTGTAAGAGCCAGACAGAGAATCCAATAAGAACTATTCAAAATGCTCTATATGAATATAAAATAGAGTGTAAGCACTTTCTGTCCAGTGGAACAATGCTAGATTGCTCTGCCCCCTGACTAAAGAGTATTTTTTGCCTCTTAGCCGCTCCTCACAGAACTAATATTTTAGTGGTCTGATTCATATCCAAAAGAAATTACTGTAAGAAATTGTGCTAAATTTTTATTCTTTACAAATACTTGATTACAGATAGTTTTATTATGGAGTTTTCCACGCTAAAATATTTTTCTGATTTACAAATAGTTACTTTGACTTTCCAATTGAAATACAAATTAGCTTCTTCATTTCTGTGAGTGATTTTAGTATGTAATTACTTCCAGAGATCTACAGGCAAGTGACATTCTGTGAGACATATAACACTGGCTGTCATGAAAACGTGTACACTGTAAAATATACCAATAATGTAGCTCTTGTCCATCAAACCTAAAGTCTATTATCAGCTTTCTATGTAGTTGACTAATAAAACTCATTATACTTTGAAAAAAAAAGGAATGACTGTGCAGTGTTAGCAGGCTGACTACTTAACTTTTCCCTCTTTCCAATTTCGGTACACATATTAAGCATAATACCCTTATTTTCGTTTCTTGATATGCAATGTCCTCAGGGCAGTGATACTGAATTCCTCAACTGCATTCCTCAACTATATCTTCCCTGATTTAATATGCAGTGTGAGAATCAGAAAATAACTTTTAATCTGTGAGTCTGAACTGCTTTGCATTCCTTCTGAAATGTTCACCATTTGAAAGGCAAAAGCCTGACTTTGGAGTTACTGGGAAATTTTGACACCACCTCGAATTCCTAAACACTTAAGATGGCATGAGGCTGTTCTTAAGTGTAAAACAGCAGGACTCAGGGTAGCAGCCCTGATTTGTGTCTGTTACCCTGCTGATTTTTCAGGCTTGAAGCACTTAGGGACCATAGAGCAATCTAGTTCACATTGTAGTAAGAAATGCTGGAATCTATAAATCATGTTGTGGGTACCTGTCCCAGCATGTTTCAGGAGTTGCTGTAGTGTGGCATTCACTGAAATGAGGTCCTGAACACAGCATTCCTTCACATTACCAGTACTTTCTTGGAGACAGGTTGGAAAACCCGTTACTTCCAAGAATTTGCTCTGGAGTACATCGGGAGAAAAACCTCAGAGGAGTAGTCTGTACAGTTCACACTGCTTAGATCCTTTCTCCCTGTGGAATGAATCTAAAACTTAGCAGAGCTCTGTGCTAGGACCTGCCACTCTGAATTACACAGACTGTATTTTTGTTAGCAGTTTCTTAAACTCCACTGCCTTTGTACAGTTCATAGCATTTCCAACCACTACATATCCAGAAAAGAAAAGCCAGCACAGGCATTTTGTAGCTGGAATTAGAACAATCCTTCAGAAGAGTAAATGCAACCTGGCAGTGTTACTATATGATCCTCTTATATAGGTGAGAGAGAGCACACAAGTAGTCTTGTAGAAATCAATGTTGACTATATCCGTAGTTGCTCACTTACAGTGAAGGCTCGCAATCATGGTTTCATATTGCCCTGAATACAGGAAATTTACTAAAGTCTTGCAGGTTCCAGTGCTTTTCCATTTAGGATTAAATTGTCATATTTTGTAGGTAGTACAAGGCTAACAACATACTGTTTGTATTTTATTTGCAGTGCAGTAGTGTATAAAATATACCTAATATGTATATTTTTCATTAGTAATGTTAATTAAATCATAACTTCCAGGAGCCAACAATTTTATTTTGTTTTTAGGCGGAGACCTCACACGATTTAGTGACTGAACATGTGCAAGTGCTGTTCCCCCATCCTGTGCAGTGGAACTGTGCAGAATCAAAGCTGTTCAGATTTATAGGGGCACAGAGACACTGTCACGCTTGGAGCGGCTCGGTATTCACACTGTCACACAACCAGCACTGGACTCCGAGTCCAAAGAGCTAATTTCAAGCAGTTATGTCTCTACTATGTGATACTCTTCCTCTTGCTTTCAGACAAAAGAAATAGAAACAAAAGCAGATCACTTTTGTGGGTTTTTGTCTGAATTTCTGAACTCTCTTAGCTTCTCTCATATCTCAGTGCCCCTGTTGTAACTTCCTATCCTTCAGGGCATGGTCTTAATTTCTCCTGACAACTAATGAGGTTGACTAGAGAGTTCCAAAGCTAAAATTGCCAGGCATTTCCACGAGGGACTATAACACTAACTTGTTTGAACCTCATTTGTTCTTTGAAGAAGGGTCTGTGTCAGTGTCTGCCTTTTCCCTAATCGCTATTCGATCCCACGAGGATTCCCACTATGAGGGAACTCCCTAGCCTTCACATAGCCACATTTCTAAGTCCTGTGCTGAATTCATGCAGTGTGTTTGCTTTCCTGTGGTCTGTAGACATGTATCCCATAGTAGGGCTGGGAAAACGATGCAGTTAAAAGCTGCTGCTGCTGTGAGGGGTAAGCTCTGATCAGATCTGCTTGTTTCTCAGACAGCGGAAGGACGAGCTGGAACAGAGGATGTCTGCTCTCCAGGAAAGCCGAAGGGAGCTCATGGTTCAGTTAGAAGGCCTCATGAAACTGCTGAAGGTAAGGAGCTGCACCTGGTACTACCAAGGAAAACAGAGTGAAGCAAGAGAGGAGAGGGAGGAGATGTAACCGCAGAATTCTGCAGAACCTGACTGTTTCTACCCACAAAATTTGGCTTTGTCTCCCTCCCTTTTTATTTTTTGCCTTAGTCTTTTAGATCAGGGGTTTCAGATTATGCTCAGATGGTGGTGTTCCTGTAGCAGCACTGCATCATCGTCACCTACTGCTGAGTAAGAAAAAGAAAAGAAACAAACCAACACGTAAAACAAGTCAACTGTTATCTATAAGAAAAAACCCCAGCACTGTACACTATTACTCACTGCAGCTGACAGCATAGAATCACTTGGGTAGTTCCTTTAACTTTGCCCATTCATTGCTGGTTCTGTCAGATGAGTTGTTTGACGACCACATCTACCTCTCTCACCTTAGAGATACTTTCCTTACAACACCTGATTCATTTTCACAAATATAGAAGCAAACCTTGTTAAACAGATGAAACATGTCTCAACAAAGCATCTCAGTTAAGAACAAAGATATTAAAAAAGCATGTGCATTTTTAAAGACAGACTAGGGAAAGATGGAAAATATGTTTTTATTTGCAGGCCTATTTTACCTGCTGATGACAGGTAAAATAGGACAGATGATGCCAGAAATTGACATTGGAAGAAAGTAGCCTGAATAGCATAGGAGTCTGTTTTGTTGTTGTCTGTGGCAGATCAAATGAGTTCATGGAAATTCAGTGCAACTTGGGTCAAATACGGCTCAGATAACTGCAGAAGGAATTTCACTGAAATCCATTTAGATGCAACATGCCTCTATTTAGATCCATTTGCATCAAAGGATGAGTTTGACACCTTGTCACTTGCCTCTCCTCAGGCACAGGCTTCTGCAGCCACAATGCATGAATTGGTGGCACCTCAGCAGCAAAGCCCACTGAATAGCCAGCAGATTTTTTGGGAGCTGGAAGTAGGCAGGATGCTTTTTGTTCTACCCATGAAATGCTGCAGTGCCACAACTAGCAGTGAAGGCTGCCTGCTGTCAGTCACTGCCTAAACAAAGAAAATTTGGGGTAGGAAATGACAGCAGCTTTCTGCACACTCTGCACTGTTCTGGTGTTTCAAAGTGTGCAGAGGTGGGACCTTCACCTGATCTCATATTGTCGACTATCTTGACTGTACCTTTAACCCTGTACTCCAAATTTGGCTTTGTTTTTTGCTCTTAACTTACATCCTGGCTCATCTCATGTGCTGATCCTCTTTTTCTTTAGGAAGAAGAATTGAAACAGGTAGCAAGTTACCTCCTCTTTGGAGGCCTTACTAACTCCTAAATGTGATTGTGTTCCTGTGATTTGTTTTACATCCTTTGCTTGAGAAGTGTGTGTGTGTTCTTTTGACCAAAATTAATATTTTGCAGTTCTTTCCCACATTAGTGTCTTGGAGCAGCTTTCACAATGAAACATCTTAGCACTCTAGAAAGTGCATCATGGCTACAAGGAATATTTTTCTCAGTCCTCTAAATTAAAACTCATAAAGTATAGGAACCACCCCTGAAATGTAGTGAAACCAACCTAGAATATGAATTAAATAGATAACATTTTGAAAATGTAATGAGAAATTTGGTACTTTCAAGAAAAATATAACTGAGCTTAAATTAGACAAGGGCAATGAGTTTGAAAGACCATTTTATCCAGAAAAAGTCAGGGCATAGTATGCACATCTTTAAAAGCTGGCAGTGATGCTAACAATCCCATGAGTCTTCAGGAAAATAAATGTTTTCTGTAACCTAGATCAAAAAAGAGAAAGTATTTACATTAATAATAGTAAATTTTAGAAGATTTAATTGTTTTGGAGCTTTTCAGTATTGTAATGGATCTTGGAAATACATTAGGCTTAAAACAAAAGGCGCTTTCCAGATAGCAGTCTGATTTATGAGTTCAATAAAAGCATTTCATTTCAACAAAACATAATTCCTCCTGCTTTCATCAGCAGAAGTGCAGTCACAAGTCTGATGTGTTCTGTCTGTGATACAGCATGCAGAGTTTGTAGGTAATGCTCACCTTCATGAAACTAACATTTGGCTAATTTTTGTAGAGCATTAGTTCGTTGCACACAAAAAAATAAATCTGACCAAACACCACCTCCGTGTAAGGGCTGTCTTTTTTGATTCTGAAGATCTGTTTGCAAAAGAAGTTTCCAATGTGACAGGAGTTACCTTATCATATAAAATGTTCGCTGGACAGTGTAAGTGAAAGCACATTTTCAGGCTGTTACGAGGTATTTTTATGAGTCTGGGTTTTTTTTCCAAGAGTAAAAGCATCACTGAATACCAGGTGATGATGCTAAAGAATTACTCTCACCATTTCCAGTTAATGATCCCCATTATGCTGTGCCATTTCACGATCTGTTGAGAGAAACAGGATTAAATTAATTTCTGGATGAATTCAATTGGAATGAACAGCCTGGTAATTCATCTAATGCTTATGAATTATCTATTTCTCCATTGCCCTTCCTTGAGAAAGGATAATGAGTTCTTCCCGTCCCTGTCGTTTGATGAGGCTGTGCGATTTCCCTGTGTGTCATCCCAGTTCAGTCCCAGCAGAGGGAGCAATGGGCTAAAGCTCCTGTAAAGCAGTTTTCATTTCAGGCATTTTATGCTAAGCATGCGTGACACTTGATAGTGGGAAGGTTTTCCTGTCGAGCAAGAGTTAACTTAAAAGCTGTAGCATTTTGGATAGGGATGATGGATTAAATAAAATACATGAAAGTTTTCTGAAAGGCATGAGAACACTGATAGCTGCAACCAAGTACAACACAAAAGCTGAAGCCATCCAAGTATCCACGGTGGCTGTGGTAGCTCCCCTTTCAGCATGCCTTAGTCCTTAGCTGGTAGAGCTGTCAAGGTTTGGGAGCAATTCAGTGCTTGTCTTCTCTGCTGACCTTACCAAGAAGTTGACTGGCTGTCATAGCAGATTTCAGACCGTTAGGTCCAGCCTTTGAAAACCACAATGCTCCTGATAACCACTAAGCAGGAATCCAATGCTGATACCCCTTCATTCCCACAAACCTGGGCTGAGGTGGATCTAGATGAGTAAAATGTATTAAGTTTTCACGTCTCTGAAATCAGGCATTCCCTAATATCCTCCTCTCTCAACTTGCTGTTCATCAGTTCTGTCTGATACTGCCCAAATAGTATAAAAAGTGAGTTTTTTCCTGGACAAGGGACTCTGAATGTTTCATCTTCCTGTGCTTCCCAAACATTTTGTGTCTGGTTATCATAAACACAATATCTCAGTCACAGCAGCAGAGGAGACAGAGGGTAAGCACTGGGTGTGCAGCAGCTTTCACATCTTTTAAGGGAAAATTCCAGTGCAGAAGTACTGGTGGGCATCTGTTATTTTTAGTAAATAAAATGAAGTTCATTCCTGAACGTTACTTGACAACATGAAGCAAATTTTGTCCATTTTTTTCCTCATCTTTCTCTGAAAGTTCCCACTGTTGTTGGTGTTCCCAGAACAGAGATCAAAGGCAAAGGGGAGCTAAGGAAAAAGGCGAGTCAAAAAGGGCACTTGTCTTTCAGAGAGCTGAGAACCAAAAATTCTTTTGCAAATATGTTTCACTGAGGATGAAATGGGCTCTGTCAGGGCATGGAAGAAGAAAGCTGTAGATCCTGGATGCCCTGCCTGATGTGCAGGGGTTATGACTTCCAAGGACCTTGGAGCATCTCCAGGTTGCTCTGGGCCCTTCCTCTGGAGAACTAAATATCTCCATTTCTGCTGGAGCTGGTATAGATGATTCTAGAAACAGGAGAGCATCTGGCCTTTATATATTCGATTTGCCTTTCATCCATCATTTAAATGTTCTAAAACCAATCATTAAAGAAATTAGAGGTATTAAATCCTCCATTCTTCCATAAGTAATGTGCTTATTTCTCATAAACCTAATTTGCCCTTGATGGCTTTCAGGTGATAATGTCTCTGAGAAAGGAGTGATAGGAGAAAAGAACAAATAGCTTAGTATTCCAATACATTATTTATGGTCTGGGCCAGGAATTTATAAAAATCTCCAGGGCAGTACTGCACTCATCCTGCAATGGGCTGCTCTTGTCTTTTTTAGAACATATTTGCCAAACCATATCAGAGCTGCAGTGGCAACCAATACCAGAGCCAAATAAATGCCATGGGAAGAGTTAAGAAATCCTCCTGTATTTTTAAAATAAAGCCAAGATAGGGGAAACACCAGTCCTCTGGTCACTTTTGACTATAAACAACCAGGAGCTTGTGTTGCAGTTCCCCTTTAAAAGCACTCAAGCCACCTCCATCCTTGGCATCTGCCAAACACTGGGTTTCAGTCAAAAGCCATGGGCAGTTTGGTGTGGGCTCCAGCATTAGTTTTTTCTTAGTGGTACGCATTCCCAGGATTTTGAAAGAGTGGATGAGAAAGCGCTGTGTCTCTTGGTATCACTCACCTAGCTGCATTAGTAAAAATTGCCATTTTGTAAAGTCTGCTTGAATTTCAGCGAAGTGATCCTAACTGTGCTAACAGCATGACATTTATATGACTGGCGTTAAAACATTTTCACTTCCAGCAGCTGAACCCATAGCAGAAATTTATATTGCCCTATCCCCACAGTGTTTCGAGAGTGCCTGAGTATATCCTGTGGAGCAGATAATGTAATAGTGGCTTAAATAGTTCTTTAGCTCCAAATAAAAAGCCGAAATTTGTATTATTTATTGCGAGTGTCAGACTTTATGTGACTGAGAGGCTGCACGCACCGTGAACTTGTCCTGCAGGGAGGCAGAGGGCAGGGCTGTGACCGGCTCTCGTGGCCGTGCGCTGCTGAAAGGGGCTGTTCCAGTACCTGGCCCAGGCTGAAAGCCGCGCTGGTGCCAGCAGCTTTCCCCTTCTCACAGCCACAATGGGTTACAGTTTAGCAGACATGCATGCGAACTGGGGGGGTGAGAGGGGAGAGGGCAGAGAGGTCTGTGGTGTGGTCTTTATTAACTTGGATTTTTTTTAATTTAGCTGCCTGACATTTTCCCATGCTTAAAGGAAGTCAGAAATTGACTCATATTTTCCTACTTACTGTTTCTCTGCACAGAAGCCTTGCTGTCCACTAACAACTGACTTTGGTTTATTTCTTCTAGCAAAATTAACATTGCCCAACTGATGAACAAACAGCATGATGCCTTTAAGCTGAGGGATGGGTGAGGAGGACAGCAGGCAGGCTCTTGCAGAGCCCCTGTTTAACCCTTGATTGTTTTGCAGACCCAGGGGGCAGGCTCCCCGCGTTCCTCACCCAGCCACACCATCAGCCGGCCTATTCCGATGCCCATCAGGTCTGCCTCTGCCTGCTCCACCCCGACCCACGCACCTCAGGACTCTCTGACCGGGGTGGGAGGAGATGTGCAGGAAGCCTTTGCACAAAGTAAGTCTCATTAATAGCTTGTCCGAGGCACCTGGAGACTGAAGAATCATTATTTCTTGTGGTTACTGACTAAACGTACTTGAGCTTCTGAGTTGCATGCAATTAAAACAAAACAAAAAATATCTGTGACAACTGCATTTTGCCATTGAAAATCAACTTTGTCAGCCATCCAACTTTGCTGTCAAAGCAAGCAGGTAAGCAGAAACTGGAATGATACCAATTAATGGAGTTTGGGGTAAGAAGGAATTTTGATGCAAGAGGGTGAGAGCAGTTATCACTGCTCTGTTAACCAGAAAGATTGCTATTGACCTCAGCAGGCACCGTCAGTGTGTTTGGTTTTAAATAAAGACTTCACTAGAAATAAATGATGCAATCATAGAATTAGTTCAGGTGGAAAGGGCTTTTGTAAGTCACTGTGTCCTTCTGCCCCAAGAAAGAAAGCTTCAAAGTGAGATCAGATTATTCAGAACCTTTACCAGCTGAGTTCTGGATGGCTCCTGTCACTCATTTTCTCTGATGCAGTGTTTCACCGTCCTCATTGTGTAAATTTCTTGTCCCTCTATCTGATTGGAACATCCCCTGATGCAACTTGTGACTGTTGTCCCTTGTCTTTTTGCTTTGGGCCTGAGAAGGGTCCGGTTAGAATAGACAGGAATCAAGTCT
The DNA here is from genome assembly GCA_013398955.1 of Callaeas wilsoni. NCBI lineage: Eukaryota > Metazoa > Chordata > Aves > Passeriformes > Callaeidae > Callaeas > Callaeas wilsoni. The sequence goes on along the minus strand of VWPU01008340.1, from coordinate 45,587 downwards.
GACAGTCTAGGTGAACACTTTCTTTGCATTTCCAGAAAACTGCCATTGCCTTCCCACTCTTTTTTCAAGTAAGAATAAATTTTAAACTGCTTTGAATTTCTAAGGCCACAAATTGAATTATTATGTTGAATAACACAGAAAGTGAGTAGTCTGTGTTACCTAAATGAAGAAAAATTCCTTGTTTTTCTAATCTGCTCTCTCCAAAGTATTTACATAATTGCATTTCTATGATCTGGATAAGTTTTTTCCCCTCTTTCCCCAATACAAATTAAATATATTTAAATGTAAACTCAGAAGTTCCTCTGCTACAGTGGAGGCATGCTTCTTCCCAGGAACCCAGTTCAGCCCTCTCATGCACCCGTCCCCTCTATTTTCCTGTGAATTGTATCTTTGTGTGTATTTTTGGACAAGGTTGAATCTTTAATGCAATCAAGAACTTTCTCCTAATGTGCTGGTCAACTCAAGTATTGAACATAGGCATAATTCCTGGTCCCAACATAACAGGTTGCTGTTAATCTCACTTTCTGTGGCAGGCATTATGTTTTCCTTCTTTTCTGCTATTAAATAAATCAAGACAGGCAAAAATATGGAGCCCTAGTTCCTATGCTGTTATGGGACAGCATCTTCCAGAGTTAAGAATAAGATAAATAATGTAGTGGCCACAATAAAATATCCATAAACAATGCTAAGTCTGCCTCAGGCAAATGCATTTTAAGTGTAAAAATGTGTTCTATTCAAGATCAAAAGCAATAAGAAGTTATGTGATCACATTTTAAGACTGCTGCATTTGATAAATACCTAGGTTTGTGTCATTATTTACTGTAAGCTCTAGATGGAAAGGTCAAACCCAAAGAACTTTAAGCCAGCATTCTGTCACATCTTGACATACGACTTTCTGAGGGGGGTTGGGCTGAGGTTTTATGGCTCCATTCTCTGCTGCACCAACAGAGATCTGCCTGTATATACATAATGCAGACAAGCCGCGGTTAAAGGACATCTTCTCTTCATTGTTTCTGTTCCACAGCATTTGCAATAGTTCAGCAGCACAAAAGGGAAGACTTTAGAGAGGGAGTGGTTGTCTGTGTGCGTGTAACAGAGAGTTTAACTACCATAATTCCAGTGGCTGTTTGATAATAGATACATTTAAAAAAAAACGCTTTAGGATTTGAGAAACTTTTTAGAATGTATTGGTTTGCTTTCAGCCAGTCTTTAAAAATCTACAGTAGCCAATTCCTGCAAATAATTCCATTTGGAAGACTAGTGATTCTGTGGAATATATTGATTATTCAGCTATTCAACAATAGCATCTGTGTTTGGGATTTGAGGGAGTTAAGCACACGTTACCCACAGACCCTTCCTAAGGAAGGAGTATTTCATGCAGCTCGCAAGAATCTCTCATGATTGATGGTTAAGGGAATATTGCCAGATTCAGCAGGGAAACACTTCTAGATGCATTATTAGAAAGAGTTTAAAAGCAGCCTGGGGCTGTTTAGAGAGGCAGTAGTGCTTCCTTTATTAAAAAAAAAAGGGGGGATTGGGGGGAGAGAGAGAGACAGTAAATTATAGAATATACAAGAAAGTCCTTGAGCTACAGGAGAGGCTGAGAGGGAGCAGAAAAGAAAAATCCATATAGTCTTGATGAGGGGTGAGGTCAAGTGTGTTTCTTCAACGTTTGCCATAATTATCTGGCAAATACCTGGCAATAATGGTGTCATTAAACAGAGCTGTGGGAACTTAGAGAAAACACTTCATTTCTTCCCTCCTCCCCCACAGGCACTGTAAATGAGTTCACGCTGGATTTAATCTTCCAGGCCTGGTCTGCTGGTGTCACCACACAAATGCAAGCTTGATGGCAATGAATAATCTCCAGATATCTGGCATTGTGATTAAATGAAGCATGAGGGTAGGCTTCTGCTTTTGCATACAGCATAAGTAAATGAGGCCATTCTGCAGAGAACTCTTCTGCACGTGTCCCTCGTAAGGACTTTGATACCCTGAATTATCACAATGACAGCTTTCAGCAGGGTCAAAACTGCTTTCAACAGTAGAACATATGTCATGTGCATAATAGTAACACTGTGCTTTGTCCATCTCTTGCTTCAGGTGCAAGACGAAACTTAAGAAATGATTTGCTGGTGGCAGCAGATTCAATCACCAACACCATGTCTTCTTTAGTAAAAGAACTAAATTCTGGTGAGTGAGACTAATGAGGGGGAACTGTTGCCACAGTGACATTTCGCATTTATATGAAAAAAGTGGGAGGTGGGAAGATACGTATCTTCAAGGCTTTTTATGCTTTTATTAAAAAGTCCCTAAATAACAGCTTCTGGAACTCAGCAGTTCTCAAAGCCATGGATGTAGAGGTGCAGCTGGATACAGTGAAAACTTTGTCTATGATTCCACGTGGAGTGGGATTTCACTCTTTAGAAATTAGATTTAGCATAGATCGTACAGGACCTGTTGTAAAATGCAGTCTGTAGTATTACCATTAAAATAGCCTACCTAGTAATGGAGATAAGCAAAAGCTTCAGTATTTTTTCCCACCACAAGAAGAAAACTATGAGCTTTGCCAATATAAGTAGAATAATATGATTTTATTCATTGTGAGGAGGTGGCTTTCTCAGTTGGAAAGGCAAAGAAATACTTAAAGAAATAGGCAAGTATACTTACTTTTGTGAAAGTTAAGTGGGAGTTTTTGCTTCACAGAAGTGGGCAGCGAGACAGAGAGCAATGTGGATTCTGAATTTGGACGGACTCATTTTGATGACCTGGTTCCATCCCCGACGTCTGAGAAGGCTTTCCTGGCGCAGATCCATGCCCGGAAGCCAGGATACATCCACAGCGCTGCGGCCACCGGCTCCATCCGCAGTGACATGTGGGTACCTGCTCGATGCCCCTTCCTCAGCTCATTCTTCTTCCTTTGAAAACAATGTGCAGCACACAGTATCTCCTCTCCCTCTCAATTATTTTGGGGGGGGGGGGAAAAAAAAAAGCATAAATCCTAATGAGGACTACTTCATGGTTACATAGTAGTTGGCTCTGTAAACAGTAAAGCCTGGAACTTAGGACTCCCTCAGGAGTGAGCTGTCTCACATCCAGCCTGGAACACTCAGGCAGTATGGAGGCTGTGGGATACCTGTTTTCCCTAATATGCCCTGCAGTCCTATTCCTTGCTTATCCAGACTGAGGGACCTGTTGGGGCTCGCTGGAAAAGGAGAAATTGTAAATGGAAAAGACAGAATGCTTTTCATTGACCTACTCAATTGATGAACAAACAGATTGATTTTTATGACCTAATCCTTCCTTTCAGAGACAATAGGCATCTTTCTACTTATTTTTAGTTCAGTGTCTTTGTATGGAGTTATTGAGAACTTTTGTTACTCATTTCCTTAGGGGAGTGCCTTCAGCAGAATATGCCCTTTGGTGTACTTCATCAATGCCAGATCACTGGAGAGGGGAAATATCAGAGGTGTTCTCCACTGCCAGAAAAATACTAACCAGTGGAGCATGTGGTTAGACTAAAAGTATCCCACAGCCCTCACAGATTACAATAAAGGGAAGTTTTACTGACTCTGAATGTCATTCATCTCAGGAGGCTATTTATTAATAATTGTCTTTAGGGTTACAGAAGATGGAGACCCTTACGTCAGAGCAGATGATGAAAATTACGAGAACGACTCTGTCCGCCAGCTGGAGAACGAACTGAAAATGGAGGAGTACCTGAAGCAGAAGCTGCAGGATGAGGCATACCAGGTGGGAGAACGACACCAGCTGCCCATGAGTTTCTCCATAAGTGAGAAAGGATGATGTGCCTCAGGTGCCCTGTGCCATCTAACCAGCCCTGGGCTCTGGGATGTGATCTGTTCGGGGTCACCAGAGCAGCCGCATTCCAAAAACTGCTGCCACCCTTTCACAGACACACATGCTTCCAGCCTTTGTGCATATCCAAGAGGACCACACTGCCCGAGGAACACAGCAGTAGTCCATAAGGGTGCCAGGGAACCAGGTGGGACAGAACTGCCTCTGAGCTTGTTCTCTGCCCATGCCTACCAAGTCACTTAGCTCTCATTCCCCACTACCATAGGTGCAGTTTGGTGGTGCCAAGATGTCCTGCTATTTTCACATCTTTTTTTTCCCCAACAGTAAAAAACATTCATAAGGGTTTCCCCAGTGTGAACTGAAGCTCAAGTGCAGTTGGTGTGTTACTGTCATTGTCAGAATCTGGAGGTACAGAAAAGGGTCTGAAACAAATTGTATCCCAGAGAACCAAGTATTCAACAAGCATCTGGTGCAGAGAAGCCTGGGGATTTGTTATTAAACACCTCCCTGAGGAAGCTCTCAAAGGGCATTTGTTTAAGAGTCTGAGTAAACCAAATATGCCAGGGGGAGCTGGAATTCTGTAGATGACCATATCTGCATCATGGTCTCCACCTTTACCTGGTGTTGCAGATTATTGCCATGTTTTTAGTTACTCTAACTTTAAATGCCTGAATTTAAAATACATTACTTCTTATAAAGTTGGAAGTAGTGTCAATAGGAGGGAAAACCTAGTTCAGTTATTTGGGAGCAGAGCTGAAGCAAGCAAAAATAACTTTGTCCCCACATGGCGATAAGCTCAAATTTGGACCTCACCCCTAAATTACATATTAAATGGGCTAAAAAAACCAAATTAGACATGTTCTGAGAGATAGGTATCTGCAAATGAGGTTCAAAATCACTTTATGGGCAGGAATTCTTTAAACTGCTGATTTCTAGGAGCTAATGAAATCTAGCCTTTTTTTCTGGTAGTTTTCCTCTAGTGCTGGTCACTTTGGAGAGAATCTGTGTCTGACAGGCTTGTGTTGTAATGAACTTCGGCTGCTCTTTTGGTCTTCTTTTCTGTGAAGCTGCTAGGATATGTTGGTCTTGTAAAAGTTGATTGAGTCTTGTCAAAATTCGAGGTAACTTTGAGGTTGATGTGAACATCTTGTTGTTGTTCTTGTTGTTGTTGATGTAGACCTGCTACATGCCCATGGTAGCTTGCCAAAAGTCATTCCCTTGCAGAGGTTTTTAAGGACATGACGAAAGGAGCGGGATTGTTATAGATCATTTACTAAGGCAACAGCAGGTGACATAAGGGCAATTGTCAGAATTTTTTAATTCAAGATAGGAAATGTCAAAAATCACAGCCTTTAAACTTCTGAACAGAATGAACAGCTACTGCTTATGTAATGAAAAATAGTTTTCAGTTTAGAGAAGGAGTGCCTAAATAGTCACAACTCTCAGGCATCAAATAATAAATGTTATTCTTGCTGGTAAATATTCCATTTTCTTCAGAAAGAGCAACGTACCAGTTTGACTGTATTTTGATTACAGTATGGAAGTGCAATATACAGCAACACTGTAACTTGAGTTTGACAGGTTACCATCGGATTTTGTACATTCATAAAAGTTCAGTATGTATGTGCACTACAGGTAAGGGCAGGAGAAGTTACACATGTCACTTGATGGCAGTGGGTGTTACTCTTGCTTCAGTCAAATAGTTTTTCTGCTGTTTTCCACCAACATTCCCAGGAGAAGGGGAGGAAAACTTCTCCCTATTAACATCAGAATAAAATTCCTGAATTTAGGTGGGGCAAGATTACACACAGATGAAGTTTATCCCCCATTGTTTTAAATTATTTGTTTCCACCAGAGGAACAAAAACAGGCAAAAAACCCAACACACACACACATACATACACCCTCCCCCCACCAAAAAAAAGGCTTCTTTTGTCAAAAATATATTTACTGAGGGAACAGAAAGTCCTCATTCTAGGCAAGTTCTGTTTAACAGCATTTTTTCAAAAGAAGTTTCATGATGTACTTTATTGTCTGTGAGATTGTCAGCTCCTATGAGGCAGTGATTTGACAGTAGTGACTTGTAAGTAAAATCTATTTTTAGTTGATACCACAGCCTCAAAGCATGTAATGGCAATGCATGAGAAGTCCTTCTCAGTATGGCTGATGCCATTTAAATTCGGGAATGGGTTTAAAGGAAGCAAGAAAATGTATTAAGTTAATAGGGACTACTAAAATGGTTAGGAGCTGATTGGAGAGTGTCGTATATTGATTCTGACACATGTGCTTTGGCATTGGTTGTTCTCTGCAATTTGCTGCTTATTTGTGGTGTTTTGCTCTTCTATCCCTTTTCTTACTAATATCACTGAGTCTTCTAAAAAAACCACAGCTTTCAACTTGGAAAAACAAAGGAAAATTGGAAAATTTCTGTTTAGGGTATCCTGTTGAACAGAGACCAGGTCAACTACTGTCATTTGCATCAAACCATTGGAATTTATTACAAGCTGTTTTACTGTTTGTACTCACATGTACACTGCATTCATCTGGATTGCCAAAAAAAAGTCAGAAGCTGTAGCTATCGTAATGCAATTGTCAGCTGAAAAAATCTGCAAGGAGGAACTCCTACTAAGGTTGCAGAATGGTCACCTCAGTAACAATCTGGTAACCATTTTTATATTATTAAATGTCTCACTTCCTGTAAAATCAGCACATTTAGTAAAACATGTAGATGTAGTGCAGCATGAGAGATGGTTGGCCCAAACCCACTCTTGTTATTTTGTGTCACCTTGTCTCCAAGAAAGATTTTTATACTGAACTCTAAATAAGTATTAAAGTATGAGGAAAAACCTAAGATACATAGGGAAATCAGGGACATGAAACCTTAGAGGAGGCTTCTTTCTCTCTTTTTTTTTTTTGGAAGCATGTTGTAAATAACAAGTATCTGTATCAGATAAAAACCCAAACACATTTAATGCACAAGTGTAAATGCTAACAGTGTGTATCCTCCCACATCCCTTTCCACTTTTGTTCTTGGTATGGTCTTTTGCTGATATGTTGTGTCAGACAGTTTTCATTGGGTTTATTTTCTGGGTCACTAATGACTCTCTTTATTTCTAGGCTTGTGCATGGCTTTTTTCAGAATAATACACTGCCTGGCTGCTCACAGGCTTAATTTGTCATCTTCCTGTTTTCTGTCCTTTGTTATCTACAGGTCAGTTTGCAAAGTTGAGTGCAATATTCTTCTCTCTCCTCTCAAGTAAGTATTATTATAATTTAGAAGAAAATTTGGAATTAATCCTCATAATATACATTTCAGTTGCAATGCATCTTGTGGCACCTGAATGGATGTGACAATGCTGTTTCTTTCTCCTTTTAACCTGTGTTGGGATGCCTTGGAATCTCTCTGAATCAGTTCTAATTTATGGATCCGTGGTCCTAGTCCCAAGGATTCCTCTTAAGCCATCAGCCTTTTTATATTTTTCCTTCGTTGACCATCAGAGTGAGAACGTGGGTTTTTCCTCCCTGGGAATGATGACAAATATATTAGCCAGTACAGAGAAACCTTATCCAGAAGATAAGAAATCAGATTACATTTCAGGAGACCTCCGTTTAATTCCTTTCAGTGCTTTAGTCTTCCTAGGGTAACTGAATTAAATAATTTCTGATGAGATCAGAACATCTACTCTAGTATGTGGAGCAAGACTTATGCAAACATTAAGGAAAGCAGTCCACCAGCTGCTTAACCACAGAGGTGTCCTCAGATGTGTTGTGGAAGTTTAAAATGCTCCAATCCAAGTGGAAGGCACTCAGCTACTGGATAGAAGCTGGCGGTTCAGAAATATGGCAAGATCTATAAATTCCTTGCTGTCCCATATTCAGGTCATGTTCCTTACACATGCCAACCTCACAGTTGCAGCACTGAGATTATTGCCAAATTCAGCAATTGTGTCTCTCCTTTGGAAGACAGACAACATCTGTTTTTATGAAGTAGCCTGTTACTCTGAACATTTGCCCAGGAAGTGGGAGACCACACATTTCTTCTTGCCTCATCTGAAGCTGTGGAGTCTGCATTTCTGACTTTCTAGGAGAGTGCAGTGCCCTGCCGTGAAAATGGCAGTGAGACAGTGCTGTCCATCCTGCTGAGACACCGAACCATGGGCTAACAGGGACGGAAAGGGAGGAGCAGTCAGAATAGGGATCTGATTCTGGTCTGAAAACTGAGCCTCTTCCTCAAAGCCAGAACTAAAAGCAAGCAGAGGTTAACAATCAAATGGACACAAGAGCTTGGGAGCAGGGTCACGTTCGGAGAAGCAAAACCAGTGGGCTAGCCTGTGCCACCTCTAACAGGAACTCGTATTGTTAGATTTTGTGTGTCATGTTTTATGCTAGACCTCCTTATTTATACAGCAGTTTTGATGGTAAAACTTGACCCTGATTCAAGGGGTTTGCATCTTCTGATGGCAGTAAAGTTTGACTGTTAAAATGTATACCTTGTGAAAGCAGCTGCTCGTGGGTATTTCCGAAGCATCTGTCTCAGTGTCTCTTGCAGCTGAAGCAGAATAACTGGATGTGAAAAGCAAATAAACTGCAATACCCAGAGTACTATAAACACCAAATAACTGCTCATAAAAATTCTCCTACAATTGCTTCTCAGGTTACATTCATTTTCTCAGTAGCCTTGTTAAAAACATGAGCCATATAGAGTTTCCTAAACATTGACAGCCAGAAAAATAAGTTTTCTTACTCTGTTTTGGTGCAGTTGTCCATTTTAGATCAGGTCATGTGAAAAGGAAAGTAGATCTTTCAACAACAATGTGGATATATAACTATGTATATAGTGGAAATTTTAGATATATAATGGAATATAATTACAATTTGCAATAATCAGTCAAAAAAGCCCTTTTTAATTAGAATTACAAAACTCAGGCAATTCCATTTAAGGTTTCCTTTTTTGTTGGGAAGCAGTGTTAATATAGTGATGTGGGTAAACATGCTGCCCTAAAAGCCTGACTTTCTTGAAAATACGTATCCTGTCTCAAATTAGCAGATATCTGAGACTGAGATACTATCTTGTCTCCTGGATGATTTTTGAAACCTTGTCAAAAAGAAATATTTTCATAGGGAAATTCTTCTTGGCTCCCAGGGGAGCCCTTTGGCCAGTACCAAAGACTGTAACATTCCCAGGAGCTATAAAGCCTAGCCCTACAGAAATTAGCATCCAAAACTGGTGGACTTGGCACTTCATCTATATCCACAAGAACAAAATGTATTATGGTACATTATGGTAAATACATCTTCACAGAGTAAGTGAATCCTCTCAAGATTCACTCCGTTGTGAATATGGAAGTCTGTCATATCTTGTGTATTTTATTTGGTACTTACATTTCACAGCACTGGAAAAATAGCTCCAAAATAGTTTGTACCAGTCATCGTATCTAAAGTGCATTGCAGTTTTCATTGGGTTCTTGCTTGAAGCTTAGAAGCTGCATGGTGAGTTTTATTTCTAAACCCTTATTCAGTCAATAATGATACAAATACAGTTGATGTGGCCCTAGATGGCCATATAAATTAGAAAGCCAACAGACTTCCTTATTTCACCAGTATTACATTTGTGCTTATTTAAAAAAAAAAAAAAAAAAGATGGAGGAAATGAGATCAGTTTATTGTAGCTCCTTATGAGTGATATTGCTGCTGATGGCCAGTCACAGTTTTGTTCATTGCCTAATTCATCTGGAGTTGATGTTATTTAATTGATGATTTTTGCAATCTATTTGCATTTGCATCTTTAAAAATGCTATGTACAATTTTCCAGAATTGATTTTAAATAGCATCTAGTATAACAAATTCCCAAGAGAGCAAGTGATTCCAGTAATATATAAAACATAATTTAATCGTGTTTTCAATTTACTTTCAATGTTAAATATACTTGTTTTATTTTTAGTAAGGAAACAGAGTGAATTCGAGCTTGTTTTCAGCAGGCACTAGGCAGATCTTGACATTAGGTGAAACTCCAACTTTTATGTTATTTTACCTTTATCCTCTTGATAGCATTTGGTTTTTTGCCTAGGGTGGCCAATGGGAGCAGAAAGCCTGCATTTCAGAAACTGGTTGAGAAGTTGTCATTTTCAATTAGTTGCTGTTGACTCGTGCAGTGGACATGTCCTCACGAGACCTACAATTTCCTAGGTTTTTCTAAAGCAATGCTTTCTTAATGCTGGCACACATTTGAATTGGTCATGCCTAATTCATTTGTATGCAGTATTGGAAGAGAAGAGAAGGTGTGAAAAGCTAATAGAAATCAGACCTGAAGCATCCACTAAGAGAGGGTGCAGGGAGGAGGCTTTATTGCAGGTTTTGTTCTCAGATTTTAACTATGGTTTTCCCTATCTGGACAAAAACATCATAATTTCAGTTAAAGATTTAGTTCCATTCCCACTCCAAACCCTCTCACTCTCTCACAACCTTCTAAGATGAACTTGTTGTGGGGTCTGAGGCTTTGGGTGTCTGTGGGTGACATTTTCCATTGCAAAAGTGGCTGAATGGTTTGTGTTGAAATAAACCAAACACAAAAACCCCAGATCCTCTCAAATTTTTGATATGAATGCATTCTTAAAAAATACTATGTATTCAACTGGACTGTTTTTCCAGGACAGAATTCATGTTGAGTAACACTTTCATATTTTTCTCATCTCTTGCCATTTTTTTCAAATCTCTGTTTTCATGTTTATGAGCAGAGATCAGGAATACATCAGATGTCAGGTGATAAAACCCATAGGCCAAGGGAGAGTGTGGTCAGTCTAGTCCAGTCTTTTTTGGTTTTTTCTTGAACAAATACATAAAAGCATTATCTGGACCTTTCCATTTGAAAATAACATAAGGATAACAGCACAGTAATTTTCAAAAATGTCTTCTACATTCACTCAGCTATGTTTTGGTTTTCTTTTCTTTTTTGGTTTATTTTTCTCCCTAAGTCCTCCTCTTCTTAGCACGTAGGTGTAAAAAACACTGTAAAAACTGTGACCAAGTTAACAGGGAAAAAGGAGCTTAAATTTGTGAATTCAGTTCTAAAATTACACAAGTGATAGAGATGTTTTGTGAAAAATCACTGAATGACAAGTAACAGAAAAGAAGCTGTAGATTAAGTAACAGAAGAGGTCAAGAAACAGTTTTATATCATGACACATCATACGAGTCTTAACTTGGAATTAATTTTGGCACTTCCAAAACGTTGCAATGAATTTCAAGCTTTGAGGTTCATTAGTACTCATTATTTCTTGTAGGACAATATCTCTATCCCAGTTCTGGCTATGGAATAGAGAGAAGCTTGGAGAGAATTTAGAATAACCCTTCGCACGGTCCACCAAAGAGAAGTAATTTATCCAGAAAATATGAGGCAAACCCAAATACTTTAAATTACTGTCAATGTGTCTTAATGCATCCCATGTTTCACCAGTCACTCTTATTTTACTCTTGTGGTTTATAATGGTACCATTGCAAAATATGAGATGTTCCTGTATTTTTGTATATTAGGAAAAAATTTGTCACCAAAAAGGTTGTCAAGCATTGGAACAGGCCACCGAGGGAAGTGATTGAGTCACCATCCCTGGAGATACTTGAAAGGCGTGTGGATGTGGCACTTGGGGACATGGTTGAGTGGTGAGACTTGGCAGTGCTGGGTTAATGGCTGGACTGAATGATCTTTTCCAGCTTAAATGATTCTGTTATTTACATAACCCTGATCAGTAAAAGTCAGTCTAAGGCAGCTCAGAACTGACCTCTTCCATGCCTTTGAGTTGCATTTTTTTGTCTGAATTGTGAAGAGCAAAACATTCCTTTGCTAAGATTACCAAATTAGTTTGCAGACTTAAGAGCTACAGATGCATGTCTGATGTTTAAAAGATATCATTTAAAATATACCTCAGAAATTTTTTTGAAACTCTCATTAGACTTGCAGTGCAGGTTTCCTTTGCATTTATCAATAAAATGTTAATGCTTGTCTTTTGTAACCATCTGACCCAAGGAGACACTAAATTAGGATCATCATATCATTTGGCATGCTTAGGTATCAAGGAGTGGGGTTGGAAGTGTTTGTGCTTGAACAATTAATACAATCAAATGGTCTCAGGAAGGAGAAGCAGCAAACTAGAGTACCTGACCTCTCTTCATTCATCAGATTTAATTTAACTGTTTTTGCCAGAGTAATTTACGTTTCCTCTCCCATCTCTTAGACCAGCTTTATGCCTGAAATGAGTAGAAAAGAATTCATGTGTACGGAATGGGCTGTTATGCTGTGATTATCATATCTCATGCAATGCGGATTGGTTTTCTCTCTGAGGTAGTTCAAGAGAAAAAGAGATGAGTTCCTTAAGTTTGGAAGGGTCAAATGTGTAAACACTGCCTTTACAATAAATGTGCCAAAAGCAGAAGTTTGCAGTATTACCTGACTGTAGATCCTGACATAGTTCTGAGAGGGAACGGCAGTAACCTATCAAGCATTTTCCATTACAAGCTAAAACTTCAATGCCTCTTCTGTAGGAATTTAACATACTCACTGATACTTCAGGATACAGAGGAGCACCAGCAGAAAGTGGTGCACCAGTGGACTAGGCTGTTCATGAGCTATAGCACCCAGAATCATCCTTTTAAGCAACGGCAGGTTTTCTCAGACACAGTAAAACATACCCAGGGCAAGACATTTACATGTGAGGGGAGGCTCATGATGGTAAGTGACTGTAAATCAAGTGGCTGAACTGCACAAGGGTTTCACTTTCAATGGTCTATTTGTAGAGCAACCTGGAAGGGGAAAATGGAACACTGCAAATCTGTGTCAATGCAGACTGAGTTACTCCAAGGTCCCACAGCAGAGCAGGCAACAGCCTTCTTGCCCATGGCAAGGAAAGTTTCCAACTTCCCATATGCCCTGCAAGTTTCTGTTTACAGCTCAAATACCTATGGCTCGCCTTGGTAGAACGGCTTTTTTCCTTTCTTAACTCCTTGAGGGATAACCACAGGAATTGGCCAGCTCGTTTTTTCTCTCAATAAAGCAGCTTTACTTGCTCTGCCTGCGTGGGTGCAGCATGTTAAACCAACACTCTTTAAAAACCTTCTGTAAACGTTTCTTAACAGGGAAGCTGCAGTCAGACAGACAATGAAAGCTACGTAAGAACTGATGATGAGGAGAGCTGCTTTCGGACAGACGATGAAGAAAACTCAGCTGCGAACTTCACAGAAGAGTGGAACCAAGAGGTGCAGCGTCTCTTGACAAAAAAATCACATAACTAAGTTCTGAGGACTGTAGCACAGTACTTTTGTTCTAAGAGTTGTAGTTTGTAGATGTGTGTTTTTTGACAACAAGACTTTTGTTTAAAGCTAACTTATATTAGCTACATCTTCTGTAACATGGCTCATTACCGGCGAAGCAAACAGACTGACGCACGTGCTGCTGTCACACACGGCGGCGCTGTCAATAACTCACGTAAACCCTTTGCACATGATATTGAACCTGTTCAGTTTACAATGACAATACTGTTTATAGTTAGAAATTTGATTTCTGAATACTTTGAGATTTTAGTAGATTGGTTTACTATACACTGTACATTTTTTTTTTTCCACGGGAGAAATAAAAAGCGACAATTATGCATTTAACACTGAATGATTATACTCCTGAGTGTATATATCTAGTAGCCCAAAAAACAAAGTACCAGACTATATTTGCAATTTGTTTGCAAGTCTTTAAATTAAGGCTTATACAAAATGTACTAAAATAATAATAATAATAATATAATTAATAATAATAATAAACTTCTCTAATTTAGGGCTAATGTGTAACTTAGGAATGTTTCTTTCAAAATAATCTAACAAATCAGCCATAGAAGTTAGTGTAAATATTTTTTTTCCAAATAGATATCATATACAAAAGGTGACATTCAAATGATATAGAATCTAGTTTTTAAATCAGCACAGATCTTCTTAAAACTGTGAACTATGTTTTGAAATACTCGTTGCTAAAGCTGTTTATAAACCACAGGTGCCATAAGATCCCTGAACTGACTGATGTTACGTATAATCCTCCATGGTATTGTTTCATTGATGTTTTAGCTTTAGTAAGCATGTGTTCAACAAACCAGCTCTTTCCATCTCTCTGCCTCTCCTCTTCCTCCCTGCGCCCTTCCATTATGTTATTTTCGAGGCCTTCAGCTTTAAATGTACAGGCTTAAAGTGCGCTTGCAACTGTTTTCTTTTGATTTCCGAATGTGTACTGCCTTAGCCAGCCACCAGATGTTCTGCATGCCCTCTTGGAAATGTGTGGTGAGACTCTTTCAGAGCTGGATGGAGAAATAGCGATCAGTGAAAAGCACAAGAAGAGCAGTGGATTTTTTCGAAAGGACAGGCATACAGTTACAGAATTGGAGTTTCGTCCGGTTTAGTATTTTTCCAGTATCGAGGCATTTCAGGAGAAAGGGGACTGACCTGGCCATTAGGCAGGGTTAGGCAGTGAGGCTGCTGGCTAAAAAGTGTTTGCTCTGCTTTGACTACAAACCTACAGATACACCTGAGCAGGCATTGACACAAACTAGCATCGGCGTGCTCCCCAGAGCACCCTGCTCCGAAACAAAGGTGACACCTCCATGGCACATGGCACTGCCGTGCAGAGCAGCCAGAGCCAGGCCAGGGACAGCTGGAGCAGCAGCCGGGCAGGGGCACCAGGAGGTGTTCCAGGCTGGCCGCCCGGCCCTCCTGAGCTGTGCAGTGCATTAGCTTGGTGCTGCCTCTGTGCCAAGGTGACTTTGCTGCCCTAATACAGTGTTGGGCTTCCAGTACCTGGCTGACCTGAAGTGGCACTGTCTAACAGCCCTGAAAACAGTGGTGTTTCATACAGATATTTCACACCAGCACAGTTTGCCTACAGCAAGTGATGAGATACCCATCTAAAGCAGGTTAACATGGCTTGTCTGTCCTTGCTTTCATGGTGACGTGGATGTGTGCTGCCGTATTTACGTGAGATTGCTATGTAGCTCGACCCAGTAAGTCCACTTGTTTGCATGCATTCTCCAGGCTCGTGGCTGTTTCCCTGGGCACTATGTGTTAGGGAATGAGTATCTGTATGAAAGAGCTGCTGCCATTTTTCACATTCATATCATTTTATTGTGTATGCAGATCTCTTGTCTGTATATCCTTGTGTATCTGGGCTTGCTCTCAGACATCCAAATGCATACTAAGGGATCCAGATATCTTCGTGTAAGCTTTTCATTTTTGCAATCACTGGTCTTTGCTCCTGGGGTGTGTGCCATCCTGGCAAGGCAGGCACCATATCCTCCACTGTCCCCTCCTCCAACCTCCTCTCAGGAATGAGTTAGCCTCCACTAGTGCCTAGCACTCCATGTTTTAAGCTACTCCAGTGAACCTGTAGACATTGCTGTCAGCTCAGGATTCCAGGCAAGCATTTCCTGAACAGGGAGAAAACAAGCTAGAACACAGCTACGTGCAATGGCTGATTAATTCAACCCATGTCATGTTTAACTGTACCCAAAGTGATAGATCCCTCTCATCAACTTAATGTCTGCGTGCTCATTATCACCATGCTTAAAATAGATGCAGTAGACTAAATCCATTGCAAGAGCTTCTGAACTAGGAGTAAGAGCTGAAGTTGACTAATCAAGCACCTTTCTGTTAGGCTGGTGTCAACAAGATGATCCCTTAGATTTGGAGTTCTGGGTCCCTTATGCCCTGGAGCTCTGAGATGAAGCACCTCTTATTAGCTCTCCAAATGTCTATTTTAAGCATTTTTCCAACTGTTAAGCTGGCTGCATTTTCACCCAGCTGGTCTTTGTCTGTTTGTTGAATATTATTTTGGTTGTGGTTTGCGGTCATTAAAACAAACACAGTTACAGAAGAGGTCCCTGGTATGGCCCTTTTCTTAATTACCAATGGCCCACCACAGCAGTCAAAACTCCAGGTGGTTTTACTGTCACTGGAGGAAAACCAGTGGTTTGGAATCAGGAGACAGGGATGTGAAGATGTATAGGGTCCTTGAATGTCCAAAGCGAAGGTGGAGAATGGGTTGTCTGTAAGTAGTAATGTTAACTAAACTGCATAAAAAGGTGTGTGGCCTTTGTTGTGATATAATATGTATTTTCTTATATGCATGAGCCAAATTGTTGCATCATAATTTATCATAAGTGTGTCCGCCTTTACTTTCAGTCATCATCTTCTCCCATCCTTATTGGTTCTTGGCAATTACTGTAGATAGACCTTGTAAATATTGCAACCTTGGGTTGCTGTAATCACATTGGTTCAATTCAGCAGACGGAGCTGTGAACAACAAGCACTCCAGTGTCCTGAAGAATAAAGGGCATTTTTACCTTTGAACCAAAAAAAAAAAAGTATGAAGAGTTACATCTTGAGGCTACTAACTGTAACGCATTTTTAAAACTACTGTACTTGACACCACTTGAGACAGATACAGAGACACTAAAGATGTCACGATATTCATTGGTATTGTAACAGAACTGCTATTGTATGGGGTTTTTGTATTGCTGTTAAGTATTGCTTTGTGTGTGTGTGTTGGAACCTACTGGGGACATGTTATATTTTGAAGTGATTAAACTATTTAATTGTGTGTCTATATTTTGGAATGGAATTATTTCTTCATTAAAAAGATTTTTAAAAGGAATTTGTGGAGCATAATGTCTGTGGCTTATTTTGGTTTTGGATGTCCTGTTTCATGGAGTCCAAGCAGTGTTGTTACTGAGTAGGGAAGGAAAGTGTGTCCCTGTGATGCAGCAAGCAGTCTTTGTTTCATCCTTGCTGTCTCCTCCACCACTTCATGAGAGAACTCCTTTCACCACCTTCCACAGTGCATCGAACATGGTACTGAGCAGCACCCGCTTTCAGTGGCCCAGGCAGTTTCTTCGTTCTTCACTTCTTAATTCTCCATATCTTTAGCAGTTTCACAACCTGAAAATGCAGTTCCCCATCTGTAAAACACCTGCCCCTGTACCCACTTAAGAGCACTGAAAATGACCATAAGCAGAGGACATCGGGGCCTGACAAGGTGCCCGGTACAGACCTCTAAGGGGGTACGTGGTCCTCAGGAACCTAAACTATCTGCAATTGTGTAATTTTTTCTTACCCACTGTGTTTCTCTGGCCTTAGACGGAACAAAATGTTGGAACAAGCACGTTTGAATGGCTTTACCATACACAGTCACATGTTCTTCTGTTGCAGATGGACACGAAGTCTGTTTTTCCAATTACACTTTTGAGATGTCTTTCCTTACAGTTGTTGGTAATTGCAACTGGTTGCTACCCTAAAAGAGCATGGAGTTGCAAAGCAAGAGCTTGCAGTTAAAGCAGCAAGTTCATGTTCTGATGCAGTGCTTGGGGCTACTTCATGAGGACGTGGCAACATCTGAAGGCAGTGCCCAGTGGTGCAGCTGGGTGTGGTGGCAGCCCTTCCAAGCAGATGCACTGCAGCTGCTGTCCCAGTGTGTGTCCCTGGCATCCAAAATATCGCCAGTTGTGCACACAGCATCGTTAGCTGGCCAGTGAGTTACGCCAGGGAGGGCTCTGTTAGGTGGAAAGCAGTAGCAGCACACCAAAAACACTACCAGTGTAGCAGATACCCCAGTGTGCTGGGAAGCAGATAAAGCCCAGTCTGCTGCCTGCTTCAGCACTGACTGCTGTGGTAACCTATAAATCACCAGGGTTTATTTGCCCTAATTCCCCTGTCTAGATGTTGATGTTCTTCAATAAAGATGATCATTTTACACTGTAAATTATTTGCCAGATCTGCTGAACTTTGCCTCCACAATCCCAGTCCAAATTCATATCCACAAGTTTGTAATGTATGATGACATGTCATCATCTTATGAGGATAACTCTGTTTTATCCATGTATAATCCCAAATTGCTGTATTGCTTCCTTACTCACAATCAAGTCTATGGCCCCTGGGGAACAAAGGAGCCAGTGAAAACTAATTTATGGGCAAGGGCTGTTTTTCTCTTTGCCTCTTGGTAACTCTAGCTGCTTTTTCCTCCCCTCAAGGAAAATAGACTCATATGGGAAGAAATAAATTAGCTTCATTTGCAAAAGGAAATTAAAATAAAATAAAATAAAATAAAATAAAATAAAATGTGGTCTTTACATCTGGGTAGTTGACTCCTTGGCTGCATCAGCACTGAACTAGGGAAAAGCATCTGGAACTTTCTGAAAGCACCTGAGAGTTTCATTCAGCAGCACACAGTTGTATGGTTGCTCTTCCAAAATTTGCTTAGGCCTGTTGCTCAGCAGTTGTATATTCCCTTGCAAGCAGCCCTGAGGTCTGGGTAAAACTCTTAAGAGACTATTGCAGGAATATGAAGCTGAGTTTCTCAGAGAAATACAATATGTTGGGTAGGAAGATCAATCTCTATTGTTCCACAAAGAAAAAAGTATTGAATAATTTCATATGCCTTAGGATCATCCTGTCTAATACCCCAGATAATCCACAGATTAAGGATTCCCCTTTTCTTTCTCCTAAGTGGCTGCCACCAGTCCAGTTGCCTGTGGATTAGGACAGCTATCCCAAGCTGCCAGCACTGCACCACTGCAAGCCTTTGGCTGCAAAAGACAGAGCAGCAGAATTAGGCTGCACTTCTCCCCGCCTTCCCATTCCCCAGGAAACAAGTCCCAAACTGGAATAAAATTTTCTGAGGGCCCACAACTCTGGAGCTTTCTAAAAAAGCTGCTTTGGACTAGCAATCTCCTAGGACAAGGCTGAGGTATGTGCGCAGGACATGAGGGGAATTGCACAACTACATCATGCAAACTCTAACATAAAATGGTTAATGCAGCTTGGAGATAATAGAGACCGAAGAGATAGGTGATGTGAAAGAGTAGTTGCTTTTCTGTGTCTTGGTAGAGAATGAAGGCGGCCATGGCGCATTTTGTCATTGGTACGTGATGCTCCAGAATGTAGTTTGCTATTTAATGCAAGATAATTTACTCCTAGCAAATTAATTTCCTCATGGCTTGCATTTTTTACATTACAGTCAGCAGTGGCCAGATGGCAGATGTGTCAGGCCTGCTGCTTGTTATGCTAATTGTCAGCAGTAAAGGCTGCCCAGTTAACACTTCTCCCTGCTTGCTGCAGCCCAGCATTGCTGCTAGACCCCAACATTGCCTGCAGCCAGCAAGCTCATTCAGAGAAGAGGCACTCTCCAAGCACATATTTTGACTAAATTTCTCATTACTGCTCAGTTCAGTTTTGGTCTTTCTTGGTACATTACTGTCAAAACAAATGTGGGTCAAACTGGTTTCCAGTATGGGGTTGTATCTGTGCACACCTGTATTTCTCAGCTTTTGGTCTTTGCAGCCCCCAGATCCCTTGCAAGCCTCCCCTAACCCCAGGCTGGGGTTCAGAGCATCCATCCCTGCTCCTCCTCCCTCCTCCACATGCACCTCAGTGCGATTTCAGGACAGGCTGCTCCTCACCAATGCTTCTCCTTATGTATTTGGTGGTGATGTTCAGCATCTCCTCATGGAGCAGGGGCTGCTGCTCACCTGGGAAAGATGTTTCTGACTGCTGCCTTCCTGTCCCACTTCCCATGGGAGCTGCTGTGGGGCCCAGACTAAGTTTTTTGCTGGGTAGGATCCCTTGTTCAGGTCAAAAAGTTCCTTTTGGGCATCCAAAATCCTTTCCTGGTTTCACCAAACAACCAAACGTGCCCTACAGAGTTACCTCCCCTCCTGCACCCCTCAGTGGTGCCTAGTCCAATTACACTCCTTTTGTTTTGCTTATTTTGCTTTATTGTTTTTTAAGGCTTCTGGCAGTAGCTTAAATCCCCTGTGTTGCACCTACCCTGCTGCTATGAGTAGGAATCATGAATCTGCACTTCCTTAACATCTGCCTTCATGTGAAAAAGCAGGAGATTACATGCTGTGTAAGCAGCACTTTCATCATCATATTCATTATACAGGTGCAATTAAACTTAGAGATCCCCCCCAAGAGACCTCAGCTCTGACAAGCGACCCTATTGTCCTCTCTGCAAAGTAGAAAAGTTGTATTTTAGTCCTTTCACATGGCGCTGTGTGCTGTCTGGAGTGTTTTCCATTTGCTACCTATATAACTGCACCCTGGCTCTCAGCTCATTTGCCTGGAGACCCTCACAGCCCCCAGCCCCTCGGCAGACAGAGGGACTCGAATCCTGTTTGTCTCAGCTGAAAGGCTATACTGAAGTTAGTGCAGATGGTAATTAGTACTTGAGGGAGTGCTGTTTCCAGGGAATCCTCTCATCACTCGCTCTGAGTCACACGCTTTGTGGAGGACACTTCACCAGAAACACACTTTCTGCTACTTTTGGATCTAAGCTCTAGCAAATTAATTAATCGGCTTCATGTATAAATGCAAGAAGGAGGAATGCAGAACACTTTTGTAAGGTCGCAATCGTGAGAAATGTATGCAGACAGACACCTGTTCGCCAATTAAAAACTGGGTTTATAGAGGTTATACAAAGTCTGCACAGCTCTAGTATTGATTGTTTGTCTGGCAAAGTGATAATCAACAGAAAAATTAACTGGGTTTGACTGCAAGTTGGGATTGCCGAGGCTGATGGTGCCCGGAAGCAGAGAAATTAAAGTGTTTTATGTTTAGCTGGGGATGCCTCACTTAACCCGACAGGAGCAAACCCGGAGGACTAAAACCAAACGAAAACCAGATCACTGGCTGAGTAGCTATTCAGTTGCCAGCTACTGTTTCCTTGGGAAGCAATTCATTATTCCCCTTACACTTTGCACTGCTGGGAGTGAAAAGTCTCATCTGCTCAGCCAACACTGCCGAGTGGCAGGTGGTTTTCCTGCCACAAGGACACAGCAGGCTCAGTCCTGCCATGGCTGGGCCATTAGGTACAGCTGAGGTACAGCAGGCAGAAATCTGCCCTAATAGCTCTCTCGAGTTGATAGCAGGACGGCATCTGGTCAGGCCTTTGCCAAAATATGACAAATAACCATGGAATGTTTTCCCTGGCAGCTGAAACCTGTTCCAAGATGAAAATAATGTTCATGTCTTTAGCCACCTAACAGATGAGACAGCAAAACTGGTGGCCTTGTCCAGAAAATGTGAGCCAGCCTAATTCTGGAGTGAGGTTTCCCACCAAGCTGTGTGCTAATTCAGAGAGCCAGAACTCTTGTGTCAGATCCTTCCCCTTTCCTTTGCTATAGACTGCCTGTACTAGTATCTATAATATTTATTGTCTCACTTCTGTATATAGAACTTGGCCAACACATTCAAAAAAAACTGGGAAAGGCAAGGCTTGAGTTGTGCCTTTTGAATTGAGTATCTGCGTCATGCCCTGTTGCCTAGGTAGCTGCATCTAACATTCAGGGACTTGTTTCTAGGAATTATGAGCTAGAGAGATAAACAAGCTCTTTTAAGGGTGCGGAAGAGAAAAGGACTCGAATTTGGTTTGCTGTATTTACTTTGTTGTGCTCCTTTAGACATTCATGGTCTGATGATGACCTAGAAACAGAGATCCCCTGCGGAAGTGTTTGCCTTGCTCCCTTCAGGCCGCTCTGTGTGCCCAGCCCTGTGCAATCCCTGCACGGACACACGCATGCGCACACACCCCAAGGAGATGGCTCTTGTTCTGTCAAGGAGAGAGTGACAATCCAGATGGCTCAGGGTGAGTCAGATGTTGTAAGAGGTTATCCAGTTTGTATGGATCGGCTGCTCTCATTTTCACTGTACAAGAGGATGAACAGCTCCCACCAGGTAAAGCTGAGAGCTGCACTGCCTGTGTCCTCATGCCAGCCACTGCTGGCCATTCCCTGCCAGACATGGTACCCATCCATATCCCAAGAGCTGCCTTTCCTTGCCTCAGAACCTGGGCACCAGTTCTGCTTTTGTGAGATCCCACTGGTGTGAGGGTTTTTTGTGATTTTACTGCACAGTGACCACCAAACCTCCTGGCTTTGGTTTTGTGCCTTCAAAGCATGCAGATGCTGCGGTGCAAGTCAGGGTCCCACCATGCCAGACACAGGCAGGTGTCTCTCCTCCTCCAGAGATGGAATGCTCCAGGAAAAACGCATGAAGGAAGTATAAAAAGCTGAGGTGACCAGGATGTTCACCTGCTAACACAAAATACCAGCAGACATAACTGGTTGGCCAATTTATCTCTAAGATGCCAACAGACAGTGGCTCTTTGGAGTGTCAGCAAGGTGTGCCTGCCCATCAGCCTCGTCTGATTGAAGCAGCACTAGTGCAGCTCCCCTGATCCAGACAGAACCTTTCTCAAAGGGCACAGTTGTAATGAAAATGTTTATTCTTCATGGCCCATGAATGCATTTTGTCACCATTTAGCGATACCACAGATGTAAGTCCAGGAAAACCTATTTTCAATATACTGTATATATATATAGAGCTATTCAAGCTTGCTCCAGAATTTCTGGGCTGACTTCTGGCAAGTTCAGCCCAACCCAGCAGTTCCCCTCATCTAATTTCCCATAGAGACATGTGGACGTGTCTTTAGCTGCATAAACCTAATTAAGCTCCCACAGCCCCAAAACTGACAACTAAATTACTGTTACAGAATACTTGCAGAACAAAGCTTAACCAGAAGTGTCACAGCGTGATTTGTTGGACCAGCAGTCTGAAAAGAAAGATTGTTATGCAAATCTAATTTGGAAATCATTAGCAAAAGCAATGCCATAGAACAGAATCCTTTTATTTTTTAAGGGGATTCCACCTTATTATAACCACATTCAGTTTCTGGATACATTAGCATAAATAAATTGCAGGAATATGAAGTATTTTTTGTATGGTAGATGGGCTTTTGGAGCTGAAGTCTTGCTCATATATTGCAGTCCTAAAAGAGGTCTTCAATATTCTTAAAAATCCATCCTCAATGGTAAGTGTGATTTCTTTTCCCTGTAAAGCTGCAAAATTTTTGTTCGGGAAGCACTTGTTCTCAGCAGAAAGTTGGAAGCGTTCATAAATTAACTCACACTGAAAATTAAAGGTACTGACCCAGGCCAGTCCCAGTCCTTGCTCTATCCAGTGCCTTTCCTCCTGTATTTGCTGCCTGACATAAACCTACAATCCATGAAGATACACAGGGATGATACAACAGAATCCTGGAAGAAATAATCTCTGCATAGTTGAGACTTCGTTTGTCTGTCTGTCTTTCATGGTTACAAGAACCAACATACCCTCCACATACAGAAAGATAAGAGTCTCTGAAACCAGGGCAAGGACCTAGAGGAATATAAAGTCTTCTTTACATGTTTTATCTATCAATAGGGGTTAAGGTTTCTATCTTGGTTGCAAGTAACACTATTTACACTCTACTGATATTATTTACACTTGTTTACATGTGGCATAGAAAGGCTTGGAAAGATAAATTAATACAAGCCCAGTCCTCCTAGAAGAACATTGGTCTAATCCATTACCCAGTGACACAAAACACAAAGACCTTATTTTTGGAAGCATGGAATCAAGGCCAATATGCTGTTCTGTTGGGTTCTAGAACATGGAGAATTTGTCATCTTTTCCTTAAATTTCTAAAGAACCTAGGAAGTAACATCCAACAGATATGAAACAGGAAAAAGAGTAGTTGATTTTTACAAACTACAAATCTGCAGACATGGAAATCAGAGAGAGTAAATGCAAAACCCATTCAAATAATTATAGAAAATGCAGAAAGAGAGGAATGTGTATGTATTTTTTTACAGTAATCATCAGCACATCGATCTTCTAAAAAAAGTCTGCTGCATTTCCAGTAACAGCTGTACCCTGGGGTTTTCTTGTAGAAAAACAGAAATTAAGTAGCAAAGTTGTAAAACTAGAAGAATTCAAAGAAAAAAAATATGCAGTGAGGGCAAATCAAAAGCCTGGAGTTTATTTACTGCAGATAAGGATTTTCCCATAAAAAATAATTGTAGGAATGAAAGAGTTGTGCCACATTTTTCACGATAAACGAAAAAAAAAACAAGCACAGATTTTTGGCACGATACCACTCTTCAAATTTTCAACAGCCCTTTTCACTGTGTGTAGAGACAATAATCCTGGTGCAGTGTGAGCCAAGCCACTGGCATGTAGCACGATTTTCAGCAATCCTTTCCTTCCACGCTGCAGCTCCAGCTACTGTACAGCTTGGTGTGAAATCTTGGTCCCGTGATTCGTTCTGTGTCCCTCCAGGTCTTCAGTGGAAACAGGGGAACTAATGGGCAGTGGGGAATGAGACCAGAAAAGAACAAAAATCACTTTGGAATTATTCTAAACTCTTCCCTGAGTTTTTTATGTGCAAATAGTTAATTACAGCATCAGGGATATTTAACACCTCGTCCTTAAGCATAAAGTCATACCTGAAACACCACTGTTGGCTTATATTTTCAATTTATGACCAAAAAGCGTGATTTTTGCTGCCATTGCTGCATTTCCTCTCCTCCTTCATTTTCTTCACCTAAAAAGTTTTTTTTCTTTTCCAAGGCCTATCCCTGCTCCATGATGTCCTCCTCCAGGCCCTGGTCAATCCTGGTCTTTCCAGCAGCCAAGAGGCCTGATGTGCTGCTCTACACATGCTGCCTATGGCATGAGGATAAATATCTGCCTGGAGAGCACCACCATGAGCTCTCCAGGAGCATACTCTCCACCCTGGCTCTAGGAAATCTGGTCCTGAGTCACAACTTTCCTCCCCATAGCAGAGTCTGCTGCCTTCTCTAACACGCAGTTTAACTTAAGGTTGAAGTTCAGGGAGACTCAAAAGTCATGGACTGTGATCTCCGAAACAGAGAAGAGGAATTGATTTTCCCATTTTCCTTTTGCTCTTACTATGGTTCAGCAAAGGCCTTAACTTCCATGGCTTTGAATATTTTCTTCCTCGAGAGTGTATTTGTTTTCTGTGCGAGACACTTACCTCTTGTCTAACCTCAAAAATTCAGGTGTCTGGAAATTTGGAGAAATTACAACTTCAGACAAGCCTCAAGACTAAACAATTAAGTAGGAGAGGAGCTTCCAGGCAGCCTCTAAATTCCTGGGGCAGAGACTGTAAACTTGTCCAACTTCTGTTCATTTGTTTATTTTCTCAAATACCTACTTCAATGCAGTGGTAAATTAACATTTCATGGTGCCTTTGTGTACGTTTGTAGCCCACAGCTCTTATAATCACCTGTGTCAGCCAAGGTTCCCAGCTGACCAGCACCTGCAAGAGCAGAGGAGGACAGATCTGGCTTCATCACTGTTCTGAGGCCACAGGGGAAAAAACAGTTTTTGCTTTTTCAAGTAACCTCAGCTTTTAAAATGCACCAGAAGTAATGATTAGAAAGATCCACAGCACCTCTTTAAAATCTTTGCTATGAATGGTCACTATTAACATCTATTTGAATGACACATGTACTAACTGTTCAATTTTGCACACATATTTTAGCATGAAAAAATAATGGAGGGTGGCATTTGTTATTATTGTTGTTATTATTATTATTGCTGTTGTTATTACTATTCTTTTTATTAATAATAATATTAATGTTGTTACTATTATATTTTATTTTGTGGATTGGAAATTTATTCAGATGTAAATCAGTTGTAAGAGAAAGTTTCTTTCTTGAAGAGATACTGGCAACACACAGACACACACACACACAGAGTGAAGGAGGTAGCATTAACTCATTCCGAAGTGAGAGCTTTACAATTACTTTATATACTAAATATTTTAATAAATTGCATTTGAATACAACCAATCAGTCCAAAACTTCACAGATGTCAGACTCAGGCAGGCTGCATGTGCACACATGGCTGGGGAGACAACAGGGGGACACTTGTGTGCCTTACGCATTTCAGATTTATTTCAGCTTTAAAGAGAAAAGTCTAATTAACAAAATCAAGTTGCTGTCAAATATGTTCTTTTCTGTTGGTTTCTATTTATAATTCCCACAGGACAGAAATTAAGCCGGAACAAAAATTGCGAAATACAAAAATCAGACTACATTAATTCTACCAGCTCTGCCTGTTCCCCTGAAGAGCTCCTGTGAGAAGGCAGAGCAGGTGTCTCCTCTCTCTGCACTTCCATCCGTCCCTCCTCTGGCTTTCAATTCCTTGGAAGGCAGGGTGTGGGAGCTGTACATGTGCTGTGCACCACGACCCAGAGCAATGTTGTTGTAAAGGTTTTCCAGTTCCTGTGGGACTGTCCAAGTCAAGCAAATGCCTAACTGAGCAGTGTTGTTCAAAGAATATATTTCTGCTGGAGAGGGGAATTTTGGGAGTCTGGGCAGTGCTGGGGCCTGTTGACAGGCATGAGGTACCACACTGACAGCATTATTCCCATCTATTCACAGCTGTTCTAGCCCTGGCAAAGCTGCTGCAGGACACTCGCTAAACCTGCTTATTTTGTTCGTGCATCCACCAACACTTTCAGAGTTACTTTACCCACTGTTCTGGAATAACACACCAACCAGTGAGTAAGCGACTAGAACTGTAAGTTATGCATAAGTGAAGGGTTTCACTTCTGCCAGCTCCTCTGCGCAGGAGGTAATGTGCTGCTGTCACGCTTTGCAAAGCTCAGCCAAAGATCACAGGGATCAGCTCCCTGGCCAGCTATGCCATCCTCTTACCTACTCAGCAAAATTGCTCTTATACGTCTGCCATGGTCACATTTCTCCTTGCTTAACTCATAAAGAAACCCAAATAAATCTCCCTTGAATCCAAATTCACAGGTTCTAGAAACTGATTCAGTCAGCAATATCTGTGCTCCTCTCTGCTGGGAACATGCCTGAATTATCCACTTGCCTCCTGGCTCTGCCTCTACACTCAGAAGCCAGAATAACCCCAAAAGCTAAACCCTCAAAAGCATAATCCCATTGCACTTTTCACTTAATGTTTTACCACAGGCATTCCTCGTCCTTTGCCCCATGCAATGCCTTTGCATGATGCTTGTTAGAAGAAATAGCTGTAAAACACATTGGTGAATTAAGGACTGTGACCCCCACGCCTCCAGAAGGCAATAAAAAGGCTTATTAATAACAAACTTGATTGATGGGATGGGAAGACAGTGTTAAGGAAATTCCTTGTTCATTAGTTGATTAAGACTTCTAGGAACCACAGATTATACTGTTCTCACTGGGGCTTAGCCAAAGAAGGAGACGAAGATGGTGAAATCTCTACCACAAAAAATGGATTTCAGTAGTACTTGGATCACACTTTGTACCAACTATGGAAATTATAAAAATTTTCTAGTAAGAGATGCAAATGCATGGGGTATTCAGCAATACCAAATTAGTAAGTGTTATCACCACATCATAAAACCAGATTTGTGCCTCACTTTGCATGGTCCTTGCCTGCTGTGGTCATGATAGTTTCTCACAATACAAAACTAAATTAAGTCCATCCTTACACTTTATCATGCAGATTATGAGATTCTTCATTCACCCATTGGGTCCAATGCCTCTGCTTTAGGGTACCTATACCAAGCATGCCTCAAACCTATTGCAAGATCTCTCCCTTTGCCCCCACAGACCTGGATCTCTCAGTGAATAAGCCGAGCAGAAAATCTTTGAGGCCTCTCCTCAAACTAGATTTAGCCAAACAGCCCCCAACTCTGGTGCTTCTGTCCTCTCTATGGTCTCTTGAGACAGGTTCCAAGTGTATTTTTAGCTTGGGTGCTGTGGCTGCACTGTGCCTACTAATGGTTTGTTGCCATCTCAGATCCTGTTTCCCCAAAATAAAGAGCAACAGGTGAAGTTACTGAAGCAAAAGGCAGCCATTTGATTTTGACAATTTTAAGGGGTAGTTATTTTCTCAGCCAGCCTACAATTTTAGCTATTCCAAGCAGCAATTTCTGTATTTTTTGTAGAATTACAGCGGGAATGGTTTAGCCCCCGTATGCTTTGAACAGTGATTTTTTTATCGTGCGAGAGCACTGTATTCCACCTTACTACTGTATCAGCTACTGTTACAACTGTTTTAGGGCTTCATTCCCCTGTGGTCTCATGAGGGAGCCTGGTTACCACCTGCAGCCCATCATTACAGGTCCTAAGAGATGCCCTCAATCCCAATCTCGGGCTCTGTGTTCTCCAGCTTTGTTCTCTTGATGCAGCTCCGTTTATTTCACCCTTCGCACTCAGTCGTCTCTCTGCTGGGGTGCCTTGGAAGCAGAAGGGTCAGTTTTGTACAACCAAAAGTAATTAATTAGATCCGTCTCTTGAGGCCTGTTTGGAAGGGAAAAATACCTCCTGGTACTAATCTGCTTCAGTAATATAAATGATGTATTTCTGGCTCCTCTTCTCAGATGCTGTTTCCACTCTTTTCACACCTCTAAAAAGGGAATGTACAGTGCAGCAAACAGTCCAGGTTAGGCTGCGAGCTCCTGCTACATCATTAATTTTGGATGAGATCTAAACTCCCACCCTTTCCTATCTACTCTAAATAATGCTCCAATTTTTGTATAAAAGTTCATCAATGCCAGGTAAAATTCCACATCATGGAGCCATTCAGGCTAATACGTCATAAAACTACTGCCATATCCACAGGTCTCTTTAGATCCTCCTTCTCAGTGGATCTTTTTTCAGTAGCAGCAGTGAGGTTATGAAAGCAGCAAGGTACAGTTCCTGTAGAATATTGCCAGTGTTTCAATATCTACTGGTTTCTGATTGTGCCTTTTATATTCCGGTCATTCCCCTTCTTCTGCTTTCTGTCTTTTGCTCAGCAAATGTACTCACTTTGAACAGTCAATTTGCAAACTAAACATTGCATGGAATAGGGCAGGAGCCTGCAGATACATCTTATAGCTGATGACTTGCGCCTGTTTTTAAAAATGTTAGTACATAAATGTAAAGATTAACATAGTTTTTGACTATAATGAATCATTTCACTTAAAGGGAACACTTGGATTCTGGGAAAATGTTGGCTTTTTAACTGCTTGGTAGCTGCTCTGATGTATCACAGCTCCACGTCTGCTGAGCATATTAAATGGTAAACCCTTACTTATAACCTGTGGTTCCTCAAGTTCAAAATCCCGCAGCAGGTGTGACATGCAATAATACTGCAGAGCTTTGGTGTCCACCGGTTCCAAACACACCAGCAAAATTCAAATTCAGTCTTACATCGATAAGAAAATTGTCATGCAGCTGCTCTGACACAAACACCCTGGTCTCTGGCTGACTGATCCCCACACAAAGTCTGTCTCGTGCATCAGAGAGAACAGAAGGGATCAATACCAGTACCTCAAACAACTGTCAATTTATAGTAGGCGACATCCATCAGATAAAATGATTAAGAGATCAGCTTTCCAAACCATGGCCCCAATGGCCAACAAAGATGCAGAGTGCAAGCACTGGTATGACTGCATCTGTCAGGATGTATTAGCTCTGAGAAATCGTTACCCACCCTAGGGAGGAAAATTAGCAAAGAAAACCCCCAACATTAGCCTGAACTCTGTGTAAATGGGGCTTCCAACAAGGAGGAGGGGGAAACAAAGCAGAGCTTTTCCTTCTTGCTGGGCACACATTAACTTT
Organism: Callaeas wilsoni; assembly: GCA_013398955.1. Classification (NCBI taxonomy): domain Eukaryota; kingdom Metazoa; phylum Chordata; class Aves; order Passeriformes; family Callaeidae; genus Callaeas; species Callaeas wilsoni. The sequence continues at coordinate 16,291 of VWPU01008340.1, read as the reverse complement.
CTATATCTATTCCTGATGAAAAAATAAGCAGATCTGTGAGAATAAAGTTCAGGAATAATGGGATTTTTTTAAGAGAGCTCCTTCTGGCCTCCCTAGCCTGCCTTTTGTGAGAAGTGGATTTCACAAGATTGGGAAGTTTCTTCTTCGTTTTATTTTTGAAGTCATGTTCCCTGAGTGCTGACAACTTTACACTCAAGTGATGCAAGAAACACTAATCATTCATAAACTAAGAAGGGGTTCCCTCTTCTGGGTGTTTTTTGTTCTACTTGTTGTTTTCATTACAAGTTTAGTTACCTACTAAAAGCACTTCTCATGCCAGAGACTTCCTCTGGGGAGGCTAGAATGTCTTTAAATGAACAGATATATAGATATCTATTATAGATACAGACAGGCATAGATTAGTCTTTAGGAATTTTGTTATATCTGAGGTATTCCTTGGTACTTGTTGTTGCATGGTGTGCTCTACATAGGTGCATATGATAATCAGCACAAAGTTGTCTGGGGACAGGGATGTGAGAGGAGGATGGCTTCACTCTGTGTGTCTAGGTTTGGTAATATTCTGAGCGCGTAGGAGGTGCAAAGTCTTTCTTTAAAAGGGTGGAATTTTTGGCACATGAAACTGACAGACAGATATATATCTTGTTCTGAAATATCTTGTTAATGTCATTTTCTTTTTCTTTACTTTAAAATCAACCAAAAAAACCGTGCTGGTTTTGGAATGCTTTTTTTTCAAGGGCTACATTAGAATATAAACAGTAAGGAAAAATCTATCCAGGTCGCATGATAAAAAGGAGGAGTCCTTCTACGTTTTGACAGACAGACACAGGGGGTGGAAATAGGCAAGAAGAGGAAAGTTTTTGAAGCCAAAATTTTACTTTTCTACCCCAATTGTGTACCAGAATAAAGGCAGAAGAAAGGTGTACCCGAGAAAGCAAAGCATTCAAGAAAAACCTGGAGAAAAAATCCTGGGGAAAATCCTAGCACTGCTGGATGAGTTTTGCTAGCGCGTTGCATAACATGAGGCTTTTCCCAGCTTGCCCCAAGATGCACTGCTGGTTCTGCTGCCGGTCACTGGGTACCCAGCGGCGTGCCTGGTCAGGAGGGACGGCCCAGGACACAGGGACTGCGTCAGTATTTACCTCTGGCTTGTCAAATGTCTGTGAGCACACCAAGGCTCAAACACTTACCACAAATATTAGCATAGCTTGTTCTCTTTGCTTACTCTCCCTTCCACTACTAACTTATCCAAGATCCTCTAAGATACTTTTATTTTCCAATAGTTTTCAGAATCTCAGCCATATTAATGGCCCTGGCAATACTGACCCACAGTCATATCCCCAGAGGACTGAAAAGATGTATTAAGCAAAAGTTAAAACCATTTGGACGGTCAAGGTACTCACAGGCAAGAGTTATTCCTGTTTGCTCCAGGTTTCCTGGGTGTCTCTGAGTTTGTCACCAAGTCTCCATATGCATCAACTGCCCATGGCATTTCACTTCCTCTTCTCATTTTACAACCTAATTCAAGTATAATTAATGCAATGTAGAATCTAAAGCGCCTCTGACATCTTTCTTTTCCTCCTCCCCTCTTTTTATCTTGTTCCTTGTCCTTTTGTCAACTGTCCTACACTTTATGCCATAGTGCTTCAACTGGGTTTTAAAAACAAACTCCAAGCCTACGTGATTTTTGCATATCATTACTATGACCTCTGTTTGCACACTTTTAGAAGTGATTCTGCATTCTGCAACATAAACACAGCTACACATGTCTAGCAGGGATATTTAGAGAAGATGCTCAGATTAAAAATGTTGGGTAATATAAAAGATCCCCACTAGCATGCATGCGAGGTACACAGGCCGAACTAAGACTGAATGAAATTTGGGGTTAAGTCAAAATTTTTAATCCATAATTGAAATGTGAAGTCGGGAGATTTTGATGAGAAGGCCAGACTCTGTCCAGCCGCCCTCCACATCCTGTCGGCAGCTTCACAGTACCCTGAATACAGTCACATGCTAAGATACAACCTAGAGCATCTTTCCTTTGGAAACTAGAGATGGTTCTGCTGCTTTATTTATAGTTCATGCAAAATTCCCAGACAACAATAGTGCTGGAAGTGTAAAAGAGTCAATGGAAGTCCTCTGAATAAAAGCAAATCAGAAATAGGCTTGGCATTGCTTCCTTTGGCCTCGGAGCGCTCCTCTAGTCATTCTTCTGAGAATGAGTAATGCTGGGCATGGGATCTCCCATTCATCAGTGAGGCTGTGTTGACTGTGAAAACTCAGAACTGTAGGTTAATCTGAAGCACACAGCAAACTGAACAAACACAGGAGTAGTGGTAGATACCATGAGAACACAAAGTGAAATTTCGGAGCAACAGAGAAAAGTTCAAACCGAGGTGACTCAGTTGCTGAGCATTTACCTTGGCCCAGCATGCAAGCCTGTAAATAATACAGTGTATTAATACAATGGCATACTTTCAGCCATTGCTGTTTCTGCAAAAAGAAGTTACAACCTGACAGATATCCATGTGTTTGCAAAGGCCAAATGCCATGAGGTGACATCAGCCCCAGGGTCTCTCTGGACCTGGTTGACTGAATGCAGAGGAGAATCTTCCACTGGCTTCCAGAAATGCTAGCTTAAGACCTATGGGCATGTGGAACAGAAAACAACAAGCATCTGTCACCTCAAAGGCAGGGAGCTGGCAGAAGTGTCAAACAGATTTCATCAGCTGCTTACAGTCAGGTGTTGCATTAGCACAAATTGCTGTGGTTTAAAATGATTTGGTTTAAAAAACTTGCCTTTGGATGCTCCTGCAGCATCCTGGGACTGAAAATGTGCACAATTTTATGCCTGTTTTTCAGTGGATTTCCTCCACTGCAGTATTTTTAGCTCTTTACTCTCTCCCACTGAATTGTATATCAGGAGGAACTGACATCTCGCTGCCCAAAAACATAAATCATGAGGTGTCTGGTCTTGTAGCTGCAGAGTGGCTGCAAGGGAACACATTGGACCATCCCTGTGCCGTAGGCACAGCTACGGACAAGCCAGCGTGCTGTGTCTTGTTAACAGGCTCTCCTGTTCCTTGGAGAGAGGAGGAAAAACACAACTCAAAAATGAAGAGAATAAGGCTGCCTTTAGTCCTTTGGCTTCTGGATTATTTTTGTTGTACAGGAACATGAAAACACAAGGAAGGATCAGCCCAAGGGTGAGATCTTCGGACCAAATGCACCCTGACAAAAAGAGGGAGCAGCTTCCTTCAGGAGCTGTACCCGCCTACTCGCTGTCTGGAGGCTTCCCATCCTGCAGTGTCTGCTCACGTGTTTTGCTGTGTGCTGCTTTTCTGCTCTTTTGGCATCACTTTTGGAATCCGGAAACAAGACATCTTCTGATTTTTGGCACCAAAAAAAAGTAAAATGAGCAAATGTATTCCTGCAAGTCACAGGAAGGGGTGGAGGTGGAATCACTTTGCTTTCTTGTTGCCCTGTGCCCTCTGGCCAGCGCCACTCAGGCTCCGCAGCTCCAGTGCCAAGGCTGGTGGAGCCATGGGCACACAAAGCCATGGGCACACAGAGCCATGGAGAAGCAGCCACGGGCACAGCAGTGCAGGAGCGTGGCCGTGCTGCTGAATCGGCCACGACAGTGGCACAGACACTGCTGGCTGCCTCTGATTTATGACTTCTGCCAGGGCGCGGTGTGGCTCAGGGGCAGCACAGACACAGGCTGTGCAGGCAAGGCTGGCTTCATGCAGCAGCAGCAGGAGAGGGGCTGTGGAGCCATGGCTTCCTACGGTTTGTCACGCTGCCTTCAGTCAGAAGTCTGTCAGGGAAATAGTCATAGATACCAAATCGCAGCAAAAAATCTGCAAGCATATGTAGGTGCTGAAATAGGGCGCAGCATGGAAAATTAGTCCCTGGAGATGGCTTAGCAGTCTCAAAGGGAACAAATATTTTCCTTATAAAATATTGCATAGGAATGCCTTGTGCTACTTGTAATGAAAAATTTATGGTAAACATTTGACCCTCTTTCTCTCCATGATTTCCCAACAACTAGACTCAATTCTTTATGATTTCCTTTCTTAAAGTAGTCCATAAATGTTTTATATGAACACATTTCAGTCTAGGCATGCTCTTGAATGCTGCATGGCTTTATTCAGGCATGTTTGCTTACCCTGATTTGATCCGTGTTCCCTCATTGCTCATCTAAACAACAGAAGTTATTTTTCTTCCATACTAGACCAGTGAGCCTGCACAGATGGGGAAATCATTTGTTATTACTTTGCTGAGAGTGTACAAGTGACCCCGTAAGAGATCCACGTTTCAGATAAGAAGGAATACATTTACTTCCCCAACATGTTTTTATGCAGCTACAGACCCCAGAAAACCAAAGCACTCCCTGTATTAAATTAATTTTCACAGAATTCTAGTGTTCTACTAGCCATATGTTACAAGTAAAAAACATGGAAGAAAGAACTGAAGACACATTTTGCTATGAGGTCTTCCTCAGCAGTGATACTACTCTTCATTTTTCCAAAATGTCATCTTCTGATAATTAGTGAAAGAATACAATCATAAAGCAGATTTTTTTTATTTTTCTGTTTCTGTAGTCAAATCTCTATAGTGAGATTTTGGGGTAGATGAAGCAATGAACTCTTCACTTGTTGAATGGGTCCACTGCTTACCCTACCTGCTTCTCTGGAGCAAAAAGTTACGTCAGTCTGTGTGTCTGTCCATCTCTCTGTCTGCTTGTGCTGGCTGGTACATGTTCTTTATTTTCATTTTCTTCAGAAGTAATTTCTTTGGTCATATTTCGCTAATCGAGTATGTTCTATAGATCAATTTTCATTACATTGCATTTCTGCCTCACTGGTTGGGAGGAATGAGCCATGAACTGTAGACCATATCTCATCCTGGCCAGGGGAGATAATCAAAGAGATGGTTCAGTCTGGATACTATACAGTGTGATAATATTAAGCAATAATTTTTTTTTTTAATTCTCTCTCCCTTTTCTGACCCCTGTGAATATGACTTATTAATCAGAACTTTGAATGAAAGAGGAGGGGGAAAATAATACTATATACAGTACCATATTGTGGCTCAAACAATATTTTGATCCAAGTAATTCTCTCTTGGATTCAAAATTACAGTAGAACAAACCACATTCTTAATCTTTTAATTAGAATTTTTTCATCAGAGTCATTTGAAGTTAACTTGATCATATAAACCCAGAAATGTGACGCTTAGTGGAGGTAGGTCCTGTACAATTTGTAACAAACTGCCAAGACTCTTCAGTTGATTCTTGGTATTTTTTAAAAAAAAAAAACGTGTGGAGAAAGGACTTCTGTTTTACACTGTTACCAGAGTCTTATCTGAAAATCAGAGATTGCACCAAAACAATAGTCCAATCCACTGTGTGCTTCGAAATTATCAGAAAACAGCTGTGGATATGTTTATTGTCTGTGCTCTATTTTGGACTCCTTTGGCATACAGAAGTTCTGATTTACTATGCATTATAGCCCTGTTACTCATGAATCCTAAGTCTCTGAAAAATCATTGTATTGATTTGATATCCATAAGATTTAAGTTCTTTTTACTCAGCTCTGGGAACTGAACACAGAGGATTCAAAGTTTAAAGGTCTTGAGCACTAAAATATCCCCCCTTTTTTCTCTTGCTGAAAATTAATGTAAGATCACAAGAACAGATACACTGGATCAGATTCAAGGTCCTGCTAGTTATAATCCTGTCTCTGGCAGCAACAAATATTACCTACTTTGGGTAGAACATAAAAATAGGCAGAAATATAGAAACATTCTCTTAATATAGTTACCAGACTTTTTTGACTGCAGCTGCAGAGATGGCATCTTGGTGTTCCACTGCCCCTGTGGATTTTTCTTTCATTAATGTATTCAATCCATTTTAACCTTTTTAGGCCTATTAGATCCATAACATCCCATGGCATTGAGATCCACAGCCTAGATACCTGTTGTACAAAGAACACATTTGTTCTTGCATTTCTTCCCATTCTGCCATGTAAATCTGTGTGTTTTACCCCAAATTCCTTTATTCTGGGAAAAAGCAAACAATTACTCCCAAATTATTTTTTCAGGTCTGCTCAGGACTTAATAGAAGTCTTTATCATATTCCCTCACTTGCCCTTTCTCCTGGATGTAGAGAGTCTATTTGTCACTCCTTGAACAGAAATGACGCCACTTTTTTGGTCTGGTTGGTTGCTTCTTTGTGTAGCTTTTCTTCTGTCATTATATATTTTTAACAGAGAGTGGGAGAGAGAAACTAGATCCAGATGCACTAGGAATTTATATATGTTATGGCATAATGATAAGTAAGTTGTGCCCAATAAAATCAAAGAACGGTTTGGGCTAGAAGGGACCTTAAAGACCATTTAGTTCCAACCACCCCTGCCATAGGCAGGGACACTTTCCCCTAGACCAGGCACTACACCTGTTTCAGAAAATTCAAGTCTTATGAAAATGATGGAAATATTGTACACTCCAGTGTGACATGTCAGTTTAGGCCATGATGTGCCCCAGCTAGGGTTTCAGGCTCAATTTTTGCCTTCAACTCCTCAAACACTGGTAAAATGTTCAAGCTTCTACTTGAATTATTTCTCGTTCTACCTTGGCGTAGATTATTTCAATTCAAATGTAGGAGGTAGGAAAAATGGAAAAATACAGATTTTTTTTGTTTGTTTTGTTTTGAACAGCATTTCAACATATCTGTACAGCTGAAGCTCTTCCATGCCAAAAACTGAAATTTACCATGGCTCCAGTCACTGAAAAGGACTTTGAGTGTTTTGGTAGAACTGATGGTGTGACTGATTTAAGCCAGCCTAGAGACCCATGACTGCACAGAAGTGTTTGTTGTGCACAGGGGGTGGCAAAGGCAGGCACCACAGAGAGGAGTGCATTGAAGCGCCGCTGAAGAAAGTCATGCAGAAATACCTGACTGGGTGTCCCCAGGTGAAATGCCTGCAGATGTTATCCAGAGCTTCTTTGTAACTCCTCGCTGAGGACAGACGCTCCATAAGTTATATCTCGTGTATCTAGGAGTAGCAATCAGTGCTCAGGTTACTGTGCCAGAGGTGCTCCCCATGGCGAGCAAGCTGCAAAGCCCTGAAATTGCACACAGTGTTTCCTCCTTGTTCCTCATCACCTCGTGTTGGCTCAGGTGCCATCTTCCCTGCAGCTGGTTTTCAGCTCTCCTGAGTTTTCGTGGGATAGGTGGAGAGGAGGAAGAGCGAGACCCAGTGCTCAGCATTGTAGAGTGTGCTGTGATGCAGGCTCAGATTGCTCCCCTTTGTCCGTGTTGGATCACAGAGGAGGCAAGCCAGGGTGCTGGCAAGGCTTGTGACAAGTGACAGTCCTTGGGACACGGGGCCATCTGAGCTGGGACCGCATCTCACAGTGGAAGACCAGCCCACTTTGCCTTCAGGATCTCGCTGCTGTGCCAGCGACGCCTCCTTATCCTGAGTGCATGGAGCAGCCCGGGATGGACATGTACCTGAGCCACGCTTCTGCCTTGGGCTCTTGCTCTCTGAAACACTGAGAGGGCTGCAGGGCAGAGGGAGCACGATTGTGTGCGTGCAAAGGGCAGATAGCCTGCTCCAGCCCAGACACAGCAGCTCAGGCCATGGCAAAGCTTATCTCCTTTCAGAATTTACTCTGCAACTGATGAAGCCGAGGGGAGCTTACTTTTGTGGACAGCTAATTTTTAAAACATAATAATGTTGGGTAAGGAAGAGTGCTTGAGAGGGTTTCGTTGTAATTCTTTCTTATATTTACTTCCCCCAAAGCACATGGAGTAGTAAAAAGTAAAAACTATTGTTATTGTGTATCTTTCCATGGAATCTTATTAGTACCAGGGCATCTGTAGTCCAATGGATTGTGAGTACTATTTGTTTATTAAAGCATTACAAGCAGCCACTTTCTGGACAATTTGTGACAAAAATATCTGTGTAGCTCTCTTCTTTCTTCCTCCCACCACTGCTACTCCTGGCTTTGCTCCCAGACAACTATCCTCTTCAATACAGAAAATGTCCTTTATCAACACATCCCAATAATTAAAAAATGTTTGCTATGGTATTTTTATTAATTTATTTATTCCTGCCTAGTTTGAGTCTACAATGTATATTCTCTGTCTATTACAGTGATGCCTGCTGTCAAATTTCCAGCCTAACAAGTAATACCAGGAATAGTTATATTTCTTTGTTTTCAAATAAATAATTAAAACCAGAATGATGGTTTTAAGTGACAAGACTGATCTGAGTTTCCTTATCATGGTCATCATCATCAAAAATCGGGGGCTGTGTGAGAATAAAGGCCAATATATTCTTGCATGCCAAATACTAACAAAATTCTGGAGTTATTTAGGTGTCTCTTTTGTTTCCAGGACTTTGGACAACTAATTAGTTTTGAAGTAAGCTTAAGAAAGAGCTTTGGGAATTAAGTTCTGGGAACTGAGACCTTGTTGAAACTCTGCAGGTGTGGAGCATGGTTAACTCCATGGCTCACTTGAAAAGCTCTGCTCACCTTTAGCTGTCAATGGAAATTGGGAACTCCAAGCCCAATCAGTAAAAGATGTGTTGTTGTGAAGATTTTGCTTCATATCAGGAGCATTTTTTAAAGAGACTTACCTGGCTGTCCTCACAGGGCTATTTTCCCCACTGTGGAGCAGGTGCAGAAACCACAAAATGGATTCATTTTGTAAAAAAATAAACCAGATGATACCATGCATTTACAAACAGAAATGCATTTAACAAACTTCAGGTGCTAAAGCCTTCAATCCACAGCACCAGCCTAGATCTTGTCCAGGACACCCCCTCCCTAGCACATGTGTGGCCCTTAGGTTCACCAGTGCTTCCCTCTGCAAGGCCACTGCCTGCTCCTGTAAGCAGAGCCAAAGCCATGCCAAGGATAATACCTTCCGCTAAACAGCTGCCAAAATATTCAGCTCATTGCAAAATAAAGTCCTCGGCAATTTAGCTGGAGTTACTGAAGTGCTGTGCTGCTCACAGCACTTACCAGCAGCAATATGCATGTGGTGCCGGAGAGAAAGGGGACAAAGGTGTAGGGCAAGGATACAGGATATATTTTCCTATCATGACTGAGAGAGGAAGCTGCTCTTTTAGCATCAGCAGGGCACTGCAAGGCTAGAAGTGCAGGAGTCTGCCCTTTGTAACTCTACAAACTTGTGCTTTTCAGCATTTATGACAGCATTTCAAAAGAACTCCATTACATCCCATATAAACTGAGCTGCTTTTACCATCTCATACTAACCCATCTTTCTTCAGAGATCGCTATTACCTGTTTAAGTATGGTCACTGACATCACTGAAATCACCTTAGCTGCACTGAAATGCGTGTTGTCAGTAGTTATACACAAGTTTCTGTTTTATAGAAACAGCATGCCTGGATTTTCAATGACACTCTGAAGCTGTAACTCTGATCAGCAGTCCTGATATGGACCTCTAGTTTCACTTCTTTCTTGTGCTATTAGGATGGCACAAATATATATATCTTTATGTAAGTGACAACCAGGGAGCTTTTTAAGTTCAACAATGATGGTATTTGCTCATGAGTCTGTTATTTCCTTTTAGGAGTGTTTCTCCCATATGACATTTAACTTTAAATTTTACTGTCTTTGTGGGAGAGAAAGCGACTTGTGGAGGTAGGCATTGCTTATGCAAATTGTTCAGTCCCTTGGGGAAAGGTTTAGTCACTTGTCATTAGTTCCCCTATTAGCCACTGTAATGGATTAACAGTTACTACTTTGGATATATCTTTTCCAAATTAATATTTAATAAAATCTCATATTTTATACAGCAAAATAATTTGTGAACCACTTATAGAAAATCTACAGCCTGACAGGGAAAACCTGTGTTCGTTTTTGTTCTCTTACTGTTAGTCACTACTATGAGACACAGCCAAATGTGTGCACACGGATTGTGCACAGAATTAATTTCATCGAGAACAAAGAAACACATGGTGGCAGCGTGAACAATGTTAGGGGCTTTCAACGCTCTGCTGACTGGGATATTCAGTCCCCTGGACTCTTCCACCATTGTTAGCTTTATTCCTACAGATTCAATAAGACCTGATCCAGCTCAGTACATGCAGTTCATTTACTTCTTGCATGGCTTGTTTCTATGGTAATACTAAAACAGGAGATTTCTGATTACTCATGCTTCCTTATTTAGGAAAAAACCCAGTGTTAGATGCCATAAACTGAATCGTTTTAACCCATGCCACTAAGGAAGTGCATAGCTTTGCATCTGGTTATGGCAGTGCATCTTGCTGCTGTGATTACCCAAAGTGACCTCAGCTCTACAGGAAGAAAAAAACCCGTGGGTTTTTTCAGATGAGACTATTCCTCACTTTACCCCTCATTTCATTTCTTCCGCTCCTGAGAGTCACAGAAAGAACAACATGGCTCCCTCCAGCATCTGTTACAGTGAGATGTGCACAATGTTTTCAAAGCAGAATTACCCTCCGAGTTCCAAAAGAAAACCACTGTAGTAGGAAAGTATGGCTCAACACCGAGTTTCAACTCAGCTGCCTAATTATTCCCTCAGGGAGCAGAATTTCTTCCAGTTGTAATCACGGTACGTCTGGCCCTTCGAAACAGAAGATTTCCTGAACTCTGCACAGTTTGCTGGCCACCTGTAGAGGGTGAGGAGACCCTGTATAATGGCACATTGCCATTAGCAACCGTTTCCACAATCAGAGAGTCATAGAATGAGTTGTCTGACTTTTGCTGCTTCCCCTGAGGCTATTCAGGAGCAGCACTTCCCACGGTGCCGTAGGGGTACAGGGACCAGCTTCCCACTTGGTTAGGTACTATCTGTCTCCTCTGCTAAGTGCCACAGACAGAGTCTGCTCATCCGTCTGCTTCTGTCCCACAGATACCACTATGATCCCATCTCTGGGTAGGTGAGGTTTCCAAGGAAAGGAGATCTTCAGCCTCACTGCTTTTCACATTCTCAATGTATTTCCCCCTGGTTATCATCTGGTAGGGCCCAGCAGCTGGGGACTGTCCCCGCCCACAGTGGGGCTCCTTTTTACACTATAATCACCTTTTGAACACAGCCTCCTGCCAGTCCACGACAACTGCTGGCTAATTGTTCTCTGCTGTTGAAGACAAATATTAGAGCAATCTTGAGGGGTTTGCTTCTTTCCCAACTTATGCAATGACAATCCAATCCAGAAATCCTCCTGGCATGAGGGAAGCAGTCCCTGGCCTTGCAAAATTCTTTCACACTTCACAGACTCAGAAAGATTTAACATCACGATTTCAGCAACTTGATTAGCCAGGCTCTCACTGATAAAAAAACTTCATTCGTCTAATGAAACACTATCTCAAATCTTGAAACTTCAAGGTTGAAGGTGAATCAGAAGAGACTGGCCAAGAAGGACTTGTGCACCCCTTTGGAAATTAGGGATTTGGCATACATGCAAGAAAGCATCCTAGTCAGAAAAACGGATGTGGGCCTGATACGTGGTGCATACTTAGCTTCCCTGAAAAGGACTCTGGTTAATAGATATCACTGCATAAATGCTTGTCAAGAACTTGAGTGTAGCATCTATTTTTTTTTTTAAATGTTGCCAATTTTCTTTAAATGAATACATTTACCACCACTATTTTACTATTTCAGAGTATGAAAAGCTCCCTCCCTGGAGAAAACCATTTTAAAAGGCTGTACTTCGGTCTGACCTCATAAAGAGGTCCTAACCCCTTAAATTAAATGAATTCTTAAAACTCATTCATTCATTCTAGTGAGAGGGGATATCAGGGCCATAGAGAGGTTAGAGAAGAGGGATTGCTCTCCAGGGATGCTAGTAGAGTGGGCAAATATGTAGATACAGCTAAGAACCTCATTTTTAATTCTGGAACTGGGCTGAGACAATTACCGCTTAATGCAGCCCTTCCCTGGTGCAAGCGAGATGAGTGAGGACAGAACTGTGCTAAAAAGTCTTGTCTTGGCCCTACTGGAAATAATGGATTTGGATGGCAACAGAAGCAAAGGATCATATCCCATATGAGCTGGGAATTGCTCTATTTGAGCCTGCCCTTGAGCAACAGAACACAGAAGGTGATGACCTTGAGTGAGACTTTTCAGTCTTAACCCTCAATGATTTCTATAAAATACTAAGAGTGACAGCTGATATATTGCTCCTGTTCCACACAGACCAGGTAAAATAGGTTGTGTCTATCCAACAAAACTATTTAATAGGCCACTAATGCATTTGGGGGTTGCTTTTTGAAGGCTTTGGCAGAGAAAAGACCTTCCGTAAAAACACCATGGAACACATCTATCAGATTACCTTGTCAACACAACACATAGTGCAGCTTTCTCAGTCTCATTCCTTCCCTCCCTGTGCTCTGCTCTGCTCACTGTGGCTACTGGAAAAGAGGTAGCATACTTACTGTGTGCAGCTGAGACCCTGTGGCCTCCAGCGTGCCGTGCCCTGTGGGACACACAGAGGTGTGTGCAGGGCTGCACGCTTGCAGCATGATGGTGCACTCCAGGCAAAGCTGGCAATTTATCTTATTCTTCGGTTTCGGATCAACTTTCGTGGGTGCTGAGCAGTCACCACCTGCGGACTGCTTGGTGCTTCCTGGCATGCTGGGGGCACTTGGGTTAGAAGGCCAGAAGTAAATAAACATCCGAATGAAGCAAGTAGAGAAATGAACAATTGTAAGAGATGGTGGTTTCCTGAGGATTTCCTCAGATGTTTCTGGATACCGAACAGTAGGGTTTGGCCAAATGCAACGTTTTGTGGGAAATGTGTTTTGGGAGGACAGTTGGTCAGGGGAGAAGAGGGAGGAAAAAAAAGTCTGAAAAGGTTTTATTCAGGTAGAGTGGAAATTTTGCATGAGGAAAAAAATCACTTTCTTCAACAGGTTCTACAAATCAACAATTTAAGCTAATTGTGACTTTTAGGAAGTGCTATTTCTTATCCTGAGACAAATTTGTTTTCTTTATATTCTGTAAACAGAGGCTGCTGCTATGTATAGGATATGTTAATTTCAACTCTATCTATTTCTTCTCATGGGAAATATCTGACTTATTTTGGGATACTGTAAATAAAATAGAAGTCACTATCCAGGAATAATAAAGCAGTAAATGAAGAAACAGAGAAGCATCTGCAAGTGAAAATGCTAAGTTTTACATTCAGATAGATGCATTTACATGGATGCTTTCGTGTATGTCCTTGCTAGAAGACTCAACCACACACTTGGCTTGTACTGTGGGTTTGTGTGATGGGTCAGATCCAAATGCTGACAGAAGAGCATCTAAATCAGTTCTGCATTAGAGAGACTGATGTCCCTTTTATTCCTTCTTTAACTGCACTCACTGATGAAGATAATGCAGAGAATTAATTACAGTTGTGAAGAATGAAAGTGAAAGGGCTATATTCCCTCCTCAGCCATGACCCTGCACTGGGTTGACATCAGGGAGGTTGCAGGGTCAAAGGAATTCAGGAAAAAGCCTTCGGTAATAAATTCTACTGAGATTATGTCCTGTAACCTAACTGCATCTCTTCAATCAGTGATTAGAGATAAAATGTAAAAAGCTCCTAAAAAACTGAAAGTCATCGTTTCTTCCAGGAAGCATAGTGCAGTTGAAGCTGGACACACTTCCCTGAGGCTCTGACCAGGTCACAATTGTATCTGTAGGTGCTTCTCTTGCTGTTTTTGAAGGAAAGCTAGGACTTAAGTGTGTTGCTTTGGCTTTTCCTTTGTCAACTTGGAATCACCTTCTGTTTTTCCGCTTGCTGCAAAGCAGGTTTTGTTAAGAGACAGCCAGCAAACATCCAGTTTTAGAGATGAGACAAATGTTCATTTTTAAAGCTGTTTTGGTAGGTAAAGACAGTTTGTCAGCCCACCCCAGCGCCAACTGCTACTTCCAGCACCATTGGTGGAACATGGCACAAAACCAAACTGGCCACAAACATATTGTTAGCCTGATCCAGGATGTCTGTGATGCTAGGCAATGTGCGTGATTCTAACGCCTCTCTGCCAAGGGAAACAAAATTGACTGCAGAGGGACTACAGCAATGAATGACTGTTTTTGCAGCAATGGTTCCTGCGTTCATGCCGGCATTGGCATAAAACAGAAACATGGGAAGTGTCTGAGTGAAGGAAACACATGTCAGGATGGCTACACAGACAACAGCCTCCATGTTCTGGGACTGATAAATCCCCAGACCTCACAGGGACCTCATCATGAGCCTCTCTATTTTTAAAAGTTCTTGTTTCTGGGCACTCAATACCTCAAGGCTCTGAGACATGATATCCATCAGACCGGGCTGTTTTGGCTTAGGAAATCACAGGTGTGCAGGGTTCAGGGTGAGCCAAGCTGCCCACACGCTCTGGTGATGATGGGCATGGAAGCACCTGGCCATAGCTGAGACCAAATACATCTCTCACCTATGATGCTGGGAGCCTCAAGCAGGAGAGAAGGACCAGTCAGCAGTGACCTGCAGCTAGATCTCCAGACCACAAATCTCCTGAGTCAGCAGGTCTCCTTGTGGGCATTTAGACTGGATGTGCTCATAGGTGAGGTGATGTTTTTTAGCTTGACTCTGTCTCTCTGCTCTGCAGCCTCCCTTCTGCACGATGAAGATTACAAATCCTGAAATACTTAGGCACATGCTGATGGCAAAATCATCCACCAGGGCCTCAAACACCGCTGTGCGGAGTCCCAGAAAAGGCCATACAAAAATAGCATATCTTTTGATCTTCAAACTCAGTTAAATGCAGTCTGCAGATGCACTAAAATCCTCTAATGGTTCTGCGGGCACAGAAATAGTTTTTTGTCACTATGACATGAAGCAATAGGATCAGGACAAAATTCAGGTGTTTTTAGACGAAACCAAAAAAGCCAGAAAATTCCTTTGGTTTTGAATGGTACGTTTTTATGGGGCTAACCACTCTGCATTACCTGAGAACATTTACATTTGGGATTCCCCTCTGCTCCCCAAGGGACATCTGTGACCTCATGAGTGTACTTGGCTTCCAGGCCCAGCTTTATAGTTTTAGCATCATCTCAGCAGCAGCATGGCACTGTCACTGCTCTTCTGCCATGAAAGATTCAGCTGCCATGAGCCCTTCTCTGCACCTTTCAGACCAGAGGGTCCCAGCCCACTCAGTGGTGGTGAACCCCTCTGCACGTCAGCTTCAGCCCTAAACTGCTCCTAAAGAAGAGAGTGGTCTCTTTTCACAGCAATGGGAAGGGTCAAAGGCTCCATGGGTATCCCTCATCACATTTCCAGGCTGCTCTTTCTGTCAGTTAATTGAGACAGCAGAGCTGCTGTACCAGTTCTGTATGAGGTCTATGCATCCCTAGGGACATGAGGTCCCTTAAACTATGCAGAAAGAGAGGTCCCATAAACATTGGAGAAGAAGTTGAATCTCAGCTCTGCTCCTTCCCACAGAGCTGTTCAGAAGGGATGGCACAGAGTTTCCTCTGACATGCGTAATCATAGAACAGCTTGGGTTGGGAGGGACTTTCCCCCCCATTTAAAATTTTGTCTTCATGTAAATGATGTTCCCTAACATAACTTCTGGGGGAAATACCAGATGTCATTACAAGGGCAGGAAGACTCTGCACTATTTCTCTTTTTCTCCAAGCCTTAGCTGACAGTTACCATTACAAAAATAGGAAAAACCATCCTACACAGAGATCACCTCCCCTCAGCATTTATGGCTACATGACACGGAGCTTAACAGCACAAACCACTAGACTCCATGTGGGCAGGACATGACTAACAGTCCATCTGTGGAGCAAAGAACTAAAGATAGGCCTGACAGCTTCCCTGGCTAGCTCAGTTTTCGCGAGCAGGTGGGACGGTTTTGCCGCAGGGACTGATTTCGGAGAGCCCGTGGAAATCAGCATCTCCTTCTGCAGAGCTGGCTCTTGCGCTCTGCCCCTCAGGCGGGTCCGACCGGCAGCAGAGCCGAGCCGTGGGGATTCAGCCAAGAGGGGCGATGCTGGAGATGCTTCCCAGCCCCGGCGCCGTCCGACGGGCGCTCCAGGACCGGCGGCTGGGAGGAAGCCGCGGGGGCTGCACGGTGCCAGGCTGCGCTCCTCTGGGAACCGCCGCACCTTAACCTTGCACCGAAGGGAGAGGGAAAGGGAGGGGAAAAGAAAAAAGAAAAGAAACGAAACGAAAAGAAAAGAAAATTATAATCTAGAGATAATAAATAAAACTAACAACAAAGTAATAGTAATAATAACAATGGTAATAATGGTGGTAATAATAATATTAATAATAAT
>VWPU01008339.1:0-49500 GCA_013398955.1 Callaeas wilsoni | reverse complement strand
GCGGCGGGCCGGGGCGGGGCGGGAGCCGAGCCGGGGTTTCCCGGGCGGGCAGCACGGGCGGGGCGGAGGGAGGAGGTGAGGGAGGGAGGTTCGCCGCGCCCAGGCTGCCGCTGCCCGATGGCTGCGGGGAGCTGAGCGGGCTGAGGAGGAGTCGAGACCCAGCGACACCCCCTCCCCCCCGGATCCCTCCTTCCCGCTCGGCTCTGCCGCCTTCCCCGGGACCCGCCGGGCGCAGCGCGGGCGGCTCCCCCGCTCCTCCTCCGCCGCCTCCTCCTCCTCCTCCGCCCCCCTTCCCTCCCCAGGCCGGCGGGACGCGGGCAGGACCGCGGGCGGCGGACGGACCGGCCCGGTTCATGAGCAGCGGCCGGGAGGGCAGGTAACCGTGTGAGGGGTACGGGGAGGGCGGGGGTCCCTCAGAACGCGTTTCCCGCCCGCCGAGCCCCGGCCGGCCCCACCCCGGGGCCATCTTCCCTCGGCTCCCCCTCAGCCCCGCGCCTTCCCCTCCCCCGCGCTTCCTCCTCCTGCCGCACTTCTCCTTTCCCTCTCCTTTCCTCCCCTGTCCTCCCCTTCCGCCGCCGCACCGGGGGCCCCCCGGGCCGCCGCCTCCTCATCGCCCCCGTTCTCGGCGACCCTCGGTATGGCGGGGTTGGAAATAGCCCCCCTCCCCCGCGCTTCCCACCTCCTCGGGGCTCCAGCTTCCCCTAAAAAAGAAGTGTGTTTGTAGCTGGAGGAGGAGGGGAAAAAGGTGGGGGTGGGACTGATTCCCTCTCGAAGGCTTCCAGGCGAAAAGGGAGGAGACCTCGGATCTTGCGGGGTTCCATTTTTAATTATAATTACGCTGTAGTGGTCTCTGCTAGACGGTTTTGGGGTCTTGTCTTAAGCCACAAAAGGCGAGTTTCCCGAGCGATCCAGCCGGCAGAGGGAATATTCGGAGAGAGATTCAAGGGAGGAAAAAAAAAAAAAAAAAAAAAAAAAAAAAGCAATGGTGTGTCTGCTGTAATGGTGGAAAACTGATTAAGAGGAGCCGGGGGTGAGACAAACAGGGTAAGGCTGCTTCCAGCACCCCCAGCCAGCCAAGGGCTCGCAGATGGGGCTCATGCTGGGTGTGCTGGGCGAGGGAGGGGTAGGGAAGGTTTTGTTCTCGTTAGAACCGGAACCGAGGATGGATTCAAACCGCATATTTGTTCCCCCATGTATTACGGTGCTGCATATTTCTGTGTGCCCGTAGCAGCGATAACGAAGATCATGGAGGGTGTTTGCTACAATAGAAAGATGGAGTTTTCTCCTTGGAAATGTTGTTTAAAATATTACTTCAATTCCCAGCTTTTTATCGAAAGGATTTCAGCTTTTTTTTTTTTTTTTTTAATCCATGCGAGGGGTATTGAACGTGTAGGATTTTTAATTCTACAGCTTTGTAGGAAACGAAGATGTGTAAAGCCTTGCATGTAAATATGAAAGAGATGAGGCGTTTTATTAACAAAAAAATCTTGTCCAGAAGAAAATCAGAATGATATAGAGGTTGTTGTAAGACGTCAATTTATCATTCCTGAAGATGAACTGAAATTTTAACGAATGTGATATTTCATGATTCTCTAACAAAGTCATGGCTGGGACTCGTTTTAAACCAGGCATCCTTTCTAGGATGTGCCGACTGCCACGTTATTATGTATTGTCTCCACCGGAGGAAATAGGAGGAAAAGACTGTAAATGTAAGGCTTAAGTGATTATTGAAGCAGCTTTTGAGAATAGTTGGCTCAACTTGGAGAGATGATTTAAGGCTGAAAAAATTAAACGTTTTGCTGCTGTAGGATATCTGCATCTAATCGTGAGAGATTTATGCCATATTTTAAGCTGATCTGGACACAAGGATGTGAATCAAGACAGAATGCTGTCGATGTGTATGTGAAATACGTGTGAGGAAACGAAGATATGTTAATACCTAAATCCGTCCTAAATGTGATAGATCAGAGTTTATTTCTCTGCCTTGTGTGCTTGAGGAGAAGGGAAGGAGAAGGAGTGATAATAGTGTAGTTGTTTTGGTGGCTGCAGATTAGCCAGGGTGTGTGTTTGATTTTCTTTTTGCTGTGAATGAATGGATCTCTCTGTGCCTGGGCCCAGTAGCTGCAACAAGATGGCGTTTGCAGCAAGGCAGCTCTCATTTTTCAACTCCTCCTCACCCCAGCTTTGCCAAACTAGATCTTATTTCGTAATTGTGTTTTAGATTTACTTTCTCATTCTCTTTGCTTTCTTCTGTTCTGGGGTGGGGGTAGGAGGAGCATTTGGAAGATTGCTGCGAGAAATCTGTGGGGTTTTTTTCTTAATTTTTCTGAGCTCCTCCAGATAGGAACTAGGTGGGAGGAGTAAATAGTTTTATTGAAATGTTCACATAGGCGCTTAACTGAATAAAGGGGTGACACAATTTTCGTTTTTACCTTGCAGTGCCTGCTTAACACCACCAAAATGTTCCTGGCTTTTATTAAGCCTGTTGCTAAAAACCAGTTTTTAAACGTAGAGCACAGGTACACAAAGAGTGCTGGGCCGTGGGTCTCTGCTGGCCAGGTAATCATCAGATCACAGCCTGTGCAGACAGGTGTCTTTCTGTGACACAAAAGAGTCTCCTGTCTGCTTCAGAACTCTCACAATTTGTGGAGGATTTAATACTGCTGCTGACCCAGAATTACTGCCATCCTCTAGATAACTGTTCTTTTAATGGGCAAGAATAAGAAAGGCTTGGGGGATGTTAAAACACCTCTGTGTCTGAGAAGTCTGTTTCAAAACGACATTACAAATTTCTAAAGCCTTTTACATGTGTTTTTTAGTATCTTTTAAGAAAAATGGACTTTCGATTTGTAACTTCTGTGATATTTCACTATAGTGCCAAACTCTTTAACTTTGGTAGCCTAAATAAAATAGCTTGGTTAATACTTGATATACTGGACTCAGGCTTAAAACAATACACTTCCCAGCAAGAAAAATAAGAAATGCTTGTTATGTCTCCTGTATTCAAGTGACCTCCAAACCTTTGATAATATCAAACATTTTAGTACTGTTTATCTATTACTTAATATATAATCAGTTGTTTGTTAGTTTATGGTAGTAACCCAGCTGTAGCTGATGCAGAAGGAAGCTGGGAAGCAGCAGAGCTGTTTTTCTGTTGAGGCTTGTGGTGCTGGTGTTTTTTTTAATTAAAAAAAAAAAACAAAGCTGAAATTAGCTGAGTGCATTTTACTCCCCTGGTGTTTCAAGAACATTTTTTTTTTAATTAAGAGTACTGTCCAATAAACCGTTAGTTCCGTTTGATGTTAATGTCCTGTTAAACCTGAAATTACTTGTGCAATTTTTTTGTTGCTACTACTTTGGCCTTTTAGTACAGGATCAGAAAGGAGCAGAGTGAAGTGAGATTCTGTTTTGGGTAAGATAAATTACATTTATCCTTGTTGAGTCCTTGCAGCTGCTAAGTCAGTACGTAGCAGGCATCCTAGCATGAAATCTTTGACAACATGGTGAATTAAAATTCCACAGGAAATCTTAGCAGAACAGGTTTTTAAATCACCTCCATGCCTCGTGGAAATGTGGAGATGCTGTATTTGGACTTGCTGAGAATTCTTGAGTAAGTAGCCAATGAAATTCTGTATAATCAGGAAGTGTATAGAATTTTGTGTAGCATTATTCTTAACCTCATCTCAGAAGAAACACTCCACAGCTATTAAAATTTTTAAAACTTGAACTATTAAACTAGTTTACTTAGAATAAGAAAATCCTTCAAGTAGTGCAATTTCAAGGTTTCTTAATTATAGTAGAAATATATATTTTGTTTGTAGGATGCCTTTTCCTGAAATTAAGCAAGATGTTGGCTGCACTGTGTAACTTCCTGGTGCTTTGGAGGCTTCGATTTGGTCATGTGGAAAACAACTAAACTGCTTCTTCTTAAATAGTAACTTAGTTATGATTTCTCAATCCCTGTGAAACCAGATGCCAATTCATCTGAAACTTTTGTTGTTTTTGTAGATTCCTACCAGGCCTGGAGCTGTGGTTAGGGATGTTAAGCAAGTGTTAGATTCAGCTGGTTTTATAGTTACTGCAATAAAAAATTGGGAGTTGTTTGCGCTCTGTGAAACCAGCGGTAGATTTGTCTCCTCTACGCCGGGCTCAGCTCTTGTTCTAGGCACTGAATTGGATTAAATTCTTACTGTCCATGGATTTTGGCTCTCAGCATTAGTGGATTGGTAATTGATATTCTCAATTTTAATATCCAGTTTTAGCCATATGGCACACCGTATTGTCTCAGGAATTGCATTTAGCGCTGCTTTCTTATGAGCAAGTTGAAATGGGAAATCGGGCATTCCAGTGGTTGAATTACACTTGGGTGAGTTGTCTTTGGAGTCTCTGATGCTTGTGGTCATGCCAGAATTTGAGATGGGGTCTTTGTTTTTTTTTTGTTTTTTTTTTTTTGCAGGATTTTACTGGTTATGTGGCAGAAAGAAAGTATAACCTTGAAAGCAGCTTGCTTGCATTAATGAAATGTTTCTTAAGCATGTGACTGAAGATAAAGTGGACATTTTTTGAAGGGAGTCTCTTGGTTGCTTCAAGTGCAGACTGAAAATGAAAAGAATACATACTCCATTCAAAATGTTTTTTTTCTCCCCACTGATAAAGTTGGAACTAGTATTAGCCAAGGTCATGATAAAAAACAAAAATACCCCCAAGCCCCTATGTTTCTATTTAACATAGTGTCTCAATTTATTATTTCTTCACAGGGTGTCCAGTGTGCTGGGGATTTTGTGAGTGTGGATTTGTTTTTCACCAAACAGAAATATATGCAGAATCCATAGATACTTGAGCCAACTGGTAGTTGAGCAGAACATTAAGAGGTTTTTAAAAGCTTTGAGCTGGCTATGAGCAGTACCTTTACTTTAGATGCCAAAATAATCAACGTAAATTACTGTGGAAGGCTTCCTAGTACAAAAATATGGACACTCCAAGATGGGTTTCGAGGCAGAATGCTGCATTTTTATTAAAGTAGTAGAGGATTTCCGAGTAGAGAGGAAGGGTACAGTTAGCCTTGGAATAGGAGTACACACTTAAAAATAATTTTGTGAGCATAAAAATCAGATCTTCTTGGCCTCTTTTTAACAGCTGACCTTCTAAAACGAGTTCTTTGCAATTAATATCTTGTAAGAGTATTCATTTGTATTAAACACCTATCCATTGCATTGATTAGAGCTGTACAGAGTGTGTTGTGATTTGTTAGTCTCTTGAAATGTAATGGAGTATTTCTGCCTGTCTGGAGGGTTTGAGTGTACTGGTTCCAGGGGGTGATGTTTCCCTTGCCCGGTATATTCTTAGAAATGGAGGAATTTTCTGTCTTGAACCCAGCTAGGGAGTAATGACAATATTCATGGGTGCCATCTGGAAGCAGCCAAGATGTGGTGTCGCTTGCTATGTATATCTTACGCTCACTTTTAGTGGGGGTGCTGGAATTAGATGCCTACATGGGAATTTTTTTATGTGTTAGCCAAAAAAATACTTTTTTGGGGACATTACGGAAGTGTAATTTGTAAGGAGCCTTGGAAATAATAACTTCTAAATTCTCTCCAGGATTTTCATCACTGGCCTACAATGGCAGAAAATAAGGATACATCCAGATGTTACACATTGACCTGGTTATTGATATTTGGGGTGGAGGGGAGTGTGACAGGACACAGGAATAAGGGCTTGAGAAAGCAGTTAAAAAGCAAATGCTGAGATGCTGCTGGATTTAAGTCTTGTTGAAATCCAGTACTAATAACTCCAGCAGGTTGAGAATAGCAAGGCTTTAGAAGGTGTTGCAGACGTTTTGGAGACCTGGCTTTGGATTAAGGAATATGTTCCCTTTGTCACATATTCCGTGGTAATTGAGAATTATTGAAAACAAGGTATTTTTGTCATGAAGGGAAGACCTACAGTTATTTCTGTGTTTGGTGGGACTGAAGGGTTAAAACTTGATTTTCCTGTGCTGTATCTATTCTGGAATCCTAATAATGGATAAGTGAAAATGAGGCTGAAGACCTGAGGAAGGTGATCTGAGGGAGCTTAAAGGAGACAAGTTATAAGGTAGCTCTGTAATCGAAGGTGGTAAAGATAGGCTAAATCTTGGAGTTATTTTCCTAGATTGTATTTAGAACTTGAGGAGGGAAAAATTAGTAGCAGATAATACAGTGAAGGGAAAGAGGCTGATTAAAAATCTAGTTGCCATTTTAATGTGAAATGTAATTCATTTCTGTAAGTAGTTTGCCTGAAACTGCTTCATTAAAAATAAGTATATTAATTTGATGAGGTAGAATATCAACTTGTCAAATCACTGCAATTTCTAAAGGTTCTCTGTTTAGAAGAGCAATACCTCCTAGATGTTCTAAGGATTAATTGAATGGTGGATAGTTTAATATTTTTTTCTTACTGCTTCTACCTTGATCTGAAGAAGGTTTGCCTACAATTTCATGCCAGTTATGTTTATCATGTTTTTTTCAGATGAGAATATTTTTGATGTCTTCTTGAAAACTGCAGTAATGGCTGCCAGCATTCCCCAAAAAAAGAAAATATTAATTATCTGTAATTAGATAGATTAGATAATTTTTTGTAGCTTTATGTAACGTGGTCCTATATTCAAAGCTATGTATAGATTTTTGTCACTATTTTAAGCTTGTTCTGTTTTTCCCCCAGCAAAGGGAGGGAGAAAAAAAAAAAAAGTAAAACCAAAATACTTCTCTCTGGAAACTCAGCCCTCCATCCAACTCCATCTAAACTCCTGCATGCTGTGTATATTTTATCAGCTCAGATATCAGTGCTGATTTGGCTCATCCTCATTACAAAATCAAACTGTGTTGGGGATGAGAGAATAAATAAGAAATTTCAAGGCTTTCTGTATGACTTTGAGACAGCTGTGGGTGTTGGCCTTCACTGACAGGAAAGGGATGCCTTCTCTTCTGTGCCTTGTTTTGTCTTCTGTTACAGTAACCTTAATTACAGCAGCTGATGCCAGTTATTTTCTTTCTTAAAGTAAAAGAGTTTCTGCTTAACTGTTAGAGGTGAGCTGTTCATTCTGTACATCTCGATTTTTTTGCTGCATTTCTGGCTTTTTTGCCTGGCTCGGGTTAGATTTAGGGAACCATCTTAAAAGTCTTCTCAGGCACATGTGCTTTGTGTTTATCCTGCCATTTCAGGATTTACTAAAATCTGTCAATAAATAGAGGTTATCTAAAATTACTTGCAAACCCCTGAAGTTATTTGACAAGCTGAGTGGGTTTTGTTTTATTTTTGTGAAATGTTGCAATTTCCAACACTGATCTGACAGAAGAATTTTTAATTGTGCGCTTCAAAATTGGAGTGTAACTTTCATGGAAACAGAAATACACATACCCAGTATTAACGGGGTGTCCCTTACAGTGAGGACTTTCTCACTGGCACATCTGTGCTAACATGGGATATTTTCCCAGATTTCTTTTCCTGAGGGTGACTCTGCAGGATGTGGAGCTTACAGATGTTGTTGGAGATCACGTCCCGTTTGTATCTGTGCACACGTGCCTCGCAAGCTTGGGGTGTTGCTGCCCTTCTGTAATGTGTGGGAAATGTGGCTTTCTTCTGGAACTGGAGAAATTGAATCTCAGATCAGGCAAAACACTTTGTATTCAGGCCAACTGTTTGGAGTTTTGTAGGTATTTGAGGGATTTACCAAAACAAATGAGGGATAGGAGGTAGGTCAAAGCTCCAGGGTTAAAACCATGCAGAAGATGGTATAAATGTGCCTTTTTTGTTGATGCGGAGATCTTAAAAGTTAATGCTGGGTTGTCACCAGTAGTGAAATTTGTAAGGCCAGGCAGAAATGTTCACTCTGTCGACAGCACTGATCAGAAGTCCCTGAACTTACTTCTTAGTCTGATATGTGTGCCATATTGATATTTTCTGGTAAGATCTTCGTGGTGAAACCCACTGCAGAAAGTCTGGTTTAGCCGTCTGTGTGAAGTTCTGTTGTGTTCAACTTTATTTAAATAATAGTTGAGCTGATACACTGTGGTTAACACCATGTGGTTCAAGGTACGTGTTGAACGTAACAATGCTTGAATCTCAAAATAAAAAATAAACTTAGCTTTCAGTATCTAAAATACCACAAGTTGTAACTGCATAATACAAAACTTACTACATTTTGTTTCCAGTAAATGATGTAACAGAGCTAAACAGAGCAGGCCTACGCCTGCCTCAAGATGCTGAGAAGAAATCTGTTTATGGTCCTCTTGCATTTTATCGTTTTGGTTCCCAAAACTCTGGGGGTTTTTGTTGTTTTTCAGATAGCCTAACAAATGTGTTGGGAGGTTGGTGTGGTAATTTTCTCTGTTTGTCTAGAAAAACAAAGTAGATGTGATAGTCTGCTGAAACCTTTGGTGCTCGAAATAAGCTGATACTGTACTAATTAAGGAGCTGTCTTTGTTGGAACATATGTTTGATATTCCTGTTGCACGTTCTCTGTGAAGTGGCAGAACTCTGAAGATAGGCTGCTGTCTGTGTAACAAAGGTGGTGTCTGTACAAAGATCAGGAACAGGCTGCTTGATGCTTGTGGCAGTTTAATTGTGCTGCAGGTTACCAAGTCCTGGATTTCACTGCAGCTCTCAGATCGTATCTGGCCAGCGCCTGGAAACTTCCTGTGCAAGTTCCTTGCTGAAAGTGCTGTGTAGTACTCACAGAAAATAAGGCTGAACAGGAACCATTTAACAAATTTAAATCTTGACAAAGTAGTGGGGTCTTCAAAAGGTGCCTGAGGTGCTGGGGAAGTGAGTTTCTGTGTGTGGAAATTCAAATATCATAGAGACTGGGCAGTGAGGTCAGATTGGTTGGTTTGACTTGAATTCTTCCTTTCTCCTTCTAACCATGGACAGTAGATGAAGTTTCAGCGTTTCAGGAAGTACTGAAGTTCAGCATTTCAGGAAGTGCTGTGGTTTATCCTGCTGAGCTCGCTGCTGATGTGGGGTGGGGAGAGCTTGTGCAGAGCTTGCCTTTGGGGCTGCAGGGTCTGGGCACAGCAGGCGCTGCTGGGAGCACTTAGCGGCTCCAAAGGAGCACCCGGTGCTGGTGCTTATCCAGAGGGGCTGTGCTGGGGCTCTGGGACGAGGGCAGAACCTCAGGAGCTCCAGGGCTCAACCAGCCTTCCTGGCTGCTGGTTTGGCACCACTTTGCAGGTATTTTTTTCCATAAAATAGGTGGGATTGTCTTCTGATGTTCTTAGTTTTGTCTTCCTCAGTTAGTTCTTTGGTGTCACTTCCTTTTTTTCCTATTTATCCTGTTTTCCGCTGTACTTTGATCACCTAACGAGATGGATACCATCTCCAGGAATGCAGCTGATACTTAAAGATTAATGGCAGAAGTCTTCAGAGAGTTAATGCAGCTCCTTTGCAGAGAGGAATGTCCAAGGGTGAAGGCGAGTATTTCCTGCTGTACCTTTGTGCTTTCTGGTCTGATACTGGCTCTGGGCTGTGCTCTGCTATCAGCACTGAGCACTGTTGCCTTTTCTGCTCCCAGCCACCACTTCTCAGTCTAATGGAGTCAAGGTCTCCTGTGTTACTCGGCTTTTCAGGCCCAGCCTTGCTTTTCTTGTTCTTCTGTACCTTAATTTGTACAAACAGTACGTATCAAAATACAGCAATTGGGAGAAATCAATGAGCTACTCAGGGCATAAATCATTGCTATCAAAACTAACGGAGCTGTTCACACGTTGATTAAAGATGGGGCATGTTGATTTTGGGGCTAGAGGACAAAGTATTGCTCAGTCTATTTTGGGTGAAAAGATTAGAGAAATGCCATATTTTAATCTCTGCTGAGTATCTTTTATCTGCTATATGCATATAATATATTTTGTTGATTTTCAGAGTCTGCTGAAATACTTCTTATCTTCAGACTGGTGCTGGAAAGCAGCTGTTTTTCATGGTGTAGCTAAACTTATTCTGACAGTGCTCTGTTAATCTCTTACTGAAGATCACTGTGCTGTTTGAACATTAAATTCTTATTTCAGTGAATTAAATGTATTCTGTTTTTTAGCTGGGGCTTGGATAAAGATCTTTTACACAGTTGTAAAGAATGAATATTTTGCTTTTAGCTGATCTCTGAGGCTTTGTAGAGTCTGTGTAGCAGAGGCACAAAGGAGCAGATGGTTTGTTCCAATGTCTTAACTCCCCTATTTTTGTTGGGGCAGATGTGACAGCAGCTGTGGTGAGAAGGTAGTTATCAACTCACGTCCAGCCTGCCTCTAAGATGGGGTTACTTTTGTTGCTTCTGTTGGATTTTTCTTATTATTATTTTTACTTTATAAAAGCTTAATACAGTAAAAGCTTGCTTGCTTTCTCTGAGTCGTTCTAAGGCAGAGCAGGAAGAAGAATCCCAGTTTCTGAAGTGCTCCCTCAGGATTTGATCCTGACAGTGAAAAGCATTTTGGGTGGAACTCTTGATCCATATGAGGAAGCACAATAGAGATTTGATAGAACACCGACTACCTTGGTGCTCCTGGAAACACAAAGTGTTTCTCGTTAGTGTTTCTCATTAGTGCTCTGAGGCCTTGGTGCAGTGAGACATGGCAGCCTGTGAGGTTCTCAGCCTGCGCCTGCGTGCTCACATCAGGGAAATGCTTTTCAGAGGCAAAGTTGTCCGTAAAAGATCTGTAAATGTCTCCCTTAGATCAAGAGGAGAGATGTGCCAATTCGATTGGCTCTTCAGCCTTGGTTTTTAATGGTTTTACTTTTAAGGATGTAAAAAGTAGTGTTGCTAAGTGTGCCTTTCTGGAAGTTGGTTGTATTTTTTAAAAGGGTGTAGACAGGAAGCAGCTGATTCTCCTTTGACTCAGTTGACTCTTTATTAGCTGGCGTATGTAGAATGAAATGGATGATTCAGCTCCTGTTGATAAAATAGTAGAGCTAAAATTTATGGAAATACAAAATACAATAATGGGGATTTCTGCTGATTTTCTGTGCTTATGCAGGCACAGAGTCTTACTGATTTATTTTTTTATTAGAATTTTTCATGTCTATTCCGCTATTTTTGTTTCTGGGTTTTTTTGTGTGGTAAAAAGTGATCACATAGCCCATTTCCTCCTCTAATGTAATAAATATTGTAGTGAAGATCTTACTGTACCTGCTGATGTCACTGAGATGGTAATATCTGAACCAGCACATGATTTTTAACAAGGTGAAGATGATTCCAAGCCAGATGTGTCGGCAAGCAGAGCTGAGAGAAATCCCATCCAGGCTTTTGGAACCTACTTGTTCTCTTACACTTTAATCCCTGCCAGGGCAGCTGATCCACTTGATGGATTTCATTGTAATCTTCAGGATTTTGGTAACAGGAGGTGCCTCTGCCAGGTTTTGCATCTCCCCATTCATTTATTTGCCTGTGAATTCAGTGCAGTGTGATCCAGTCACACACTGGGCTCTCCTCAGCACCTACTGGGAAATCTTTGGGGAGAGCTTGAGCAGAACATCATCCTGATAGAGAAATACAACAATCTTTGTGAGGACTTCCTGGGCATTTTTAAATCACAGAAATTGGACTGAAGACTACTTGAAAATTGGCTTACCCAGAAGTGACTGTTAAAAGACAATATTTGGATACTTCATGGGAGTTCTCAAGAATTATGTTTCTTAATAGGATTGCAATTTACTATAAGCATCTTCTTAAATTGTGGATTAAAAACTTGTTTTGATACCTGAATAGACATGGTTTTAATGTTGACTTCTATTAAAAAGAAGCAAATATATGCATTTAGGTGTGTAAAGTGTTTTTATTTGCTGCGTAATGATTCTGTGAGTGATTTGTCACACTGGGACTCTGTGAACTGCTCCTACAGCTGTGTGCTTCCATTTCTGGCCTCGAGGAGAAAATGTTCTGTGCATGGCTTGGACTGTGAGCTGCCCCAAACCTTGCATTCATTCAGCTGATGGACGTGAGGGATCACACATTTTCTGAAAAGATTGTATCCTGATACCGTGTGGTTAGTTGGTAATATCACAGGAATATTGCAGTCTTACTTTAATTATTAATTATTAAAGCAAGACTGCAATATTCTTGTGGCGCGTGTGCTCTGCCCTGCTTAGGTAAACACAGATTCTGGTGGGTTTGCAGATGAAGTGAAAATATCAGTGAAAACTGGAGGCTCATGATAAAAGAGCTGAAGGAAGCAATGAAAAATGACAGTTGAAGTAAGAAACAACTGTTCAGTTACTGTGAGGCTCTGCAGATAGAAGCATCTAGTAATAAATGCTTAGTCATTTCTCTGTTGGTTAATTAATAGTAATATATTCTCCTTCGGTGCTGCCTGTGTTTTGTTTGTCAGTCTGAAGGGAGATGCCTCGTAGTATGTGACAGCAAAATTGCTTGGCTTTGGGTAAGGGGGTACTTTAGGAAGTGACAATTTTCAGTGACTTTTTTATTAGAAATGTAGATAGAAATTTATGCACAAGCAGATTGTAAGTTTTTATTACTTACTCTGGTTGTTTTGGGGTGTTTCTACATTCTTTTTAAAAGGTACGATCGGGAAAGAAGACAGCCAAAAACATCACTGACTAATTGGATAAAATTGATGAAGTTATCTATAAATGCGTTAATCTTCAGAATGACTAACTGCATAGAGATAAATTTGAATAAAACCTAGAATATTGGCTTATTGTGATTTAATAAATACAAGTTTGTTGAAAACATACACAAAATACCAGTAATTTTTGTTCTTAAAATAAGTTAACTTTCCATGCCTGCTTCTTAGCAGGAAGTGTAAAAATGCTCTTAAATGGGAATTTCTCTGAGAAGAAGACAGAAAAGTAGAGATGTAGTTAGGAAATGTTTGGGCTTGGGTCACTAAAGCACCAAGAGTTATTAATATTTGTGAACTACTTCAAAGATCTCTTAAGACCCTTCTTTTTAAAAAGTGTTATTTTAAGCATTTGGCTTTAGGCATCTGTTAAACTTGTAATACCAGTTCTTTTGGTTTTTTACAGAAATTGTCTGCTGTACCTAGAATATTAGGATGATTTTTTTTTAATAATGCACATGGCTTCCAGATGCATTTAGAAAGGATTAATGAAGTGACCTGTTACAGTCCAGATTTTGATGCTTAAATATTGCATCAGTATGATTCTTTTTTTAAATGTAGGTCATGGGATTAGCATCGGGAAATGTGAGTATTTTGGCAACATGGGATTCTGTCTTCCATGAAGACAGCTGGAGTTTGTGCTGTGCTGGTGGCAGAAGGAGGCACGGACCACTTCCATCAGAGCTGTTTGTTGCAGTCATGTGTCCTGCCGTGATCCTAGCATTGTTGTCTGCTTGTTGGGCTGCTATTTTGAGAAAGTGGTAAACTATCCAAAAGGTTTATTTTCAAGTACTTGTTAAACAGAGGGAGGAATGACTCCTTGGAAAATCTAGGCATGCAAGCAAGAGCTGATGGATTATGCATGATTAGCATTTTGGTGACTTTCAGTAGGTGTTGTGTTGTGTTACTGTGTGGTAACAACCTCTGGCATATTGAGGAATTTGAACATTGAAGTTTAACTTTTATGGTGAATTATTCATATTCTGTGGCAGTTTTGGAGGAGACAAAAATGCAGTGTTCCTCTGAGGCAGTGGTTCCAATTTGGGACTTTGAATGTGAAAGCGCCTTGCTGAATTTGGGTTTTCCAAGGTCTTTCAAGGTTTCCAGATTTGTTAATATTTTGTTTCTTCCCTGAATTTTTGGAAATAAAAGCTTAATTTTATTTTTTTTCCTTTTTCTTCTGCATAGTAGCAGCTCTTTATGGTGGATGGGTTTGGTCCGGGGTTTCTGGGTTTTTTTGAGGGGGTTTGGGTTCTGAAGTGCCAGATTGAAGCAGTGAGGCACTTGTGAATTGCCTCACTGCAGGCAGTTGGGTGAAAGGCCACTTTGGCTGATCAGGGGCTGTTCCATGTAGGTCTCTTGTGCCTGGTTTTTCCTGTTATATGTGCTGTTTTGTGTGAATGAGGTTACAGGATGAAGGAATGTGGCCAGAACTTTGGAAGGACCCTAGGACTGACCTTCATTCTTTAGCCAACAATTTTCCTGTGTTCTATGCAGAGAGGAGAATTTTTTTTATTTCTAGTGTGGTCTTGTAGATCCAGCGAGCAGAGTAGAAAAAGTGCCCAAGTTTCTTCAGGAGGAAAGCTTTTCTAGAGTTCTTGTACTTTAAACAAAACACCCAAAAGCTCTAAAACTCTCAATATCAGTGACCCTAGAAATGGAACCTGTTATTCCGTATTGAGCTATAGGTAATAGTGAAGCATTTGTGCAATCAGGTTGTTAAGCTGCCGCTATTTTTAGCTTGCGTAATTATCATTTTACTTGCACACTCTATTGAAAATGGAAATCTGTGAGCTCTCCAGCCAGCCAACGTGGCTGCTGCAAGATGAGCATTAACACTGATCGACCTGATGCTTGTTTTGTGTGTACTTCCCACTAATATATGGAAAAATGTCTACTGAGCACAGCAACTGCTTCAGCTGGGAACTTGGCAATTCTTCAGCACAAGAAGCAGCCAATACCTCCCACAGAAACATTCAGCTGTGCTGGCCTTGCACGACACAAGTGCTTTCAGGAAGTTTTCGAAGGAGTTGTACAATCTCCTGTTGTCCCTACCGGGGTGAGCTCTTTGGCAAACCTGTTAGTAAGGTATTCCTTGCTTTTCAAAGTTTGTGTGCTTGGAAGTTACAGACGTGGCAGATGGTTCCCAGAAAGGAGACTTCAAATAAAGGAGGAGTTGTATCCTTTCGCTCGAGCGTATTCGGATTTATGAATTTGTAATTGCTATTTTATACTTCTCTAGGTTGTGCTTCAGAGCTGCCCTTGCAGGAGGTGACAGCAAGGACTTGGCTTTCTGGACTACAGCTCTGCACTCCCCAAGGAAAGTCTGAGCTGGAATTAACTCTTGGAGGGCCACATGCAGATTCCAAAACATCCTTCAAGCTTCCAGCTGTCTGCTAGAGCTCTTCATGTTGATAGTTAGGATCAAGTCATTAAACTGAGGATAGGGTTTGTTTGGGAGTTTTTTGTATACAGAACAATCTCAAAACTTTAAATTTGAGACTTATAATTACTGTTGCCTGGTGGCACATGGGAATTTCATGATGCTGGCCGTGATTTGGCAAGGTGGTGTAATCTCTTGGGCATCTAGATACTGTTCTGTGATAATAATCAGCTATGTAGATATAAGAAATGATTTTAATAAACTAACTTGCAATTGCTGGTTTCACAGACATTATCTCTGCCTTGTAGGTGATGTATTGCAGTGGTGATGATTTTGGGTACCTGAACAGGAGCATCTGCAGGCTAAATTAGGAACTGCCTGCCTCCATCCAGCCATCCCTGCTGGCTCAGGGGTGCTCTTCACAGGAGTGCAGAGCAGCAGAGTAACTTCACTTGAAATTGCAGGTTTATCTTAATAGTAATAGTGAGGTTTGCTAGTAGGTTTTTGGATGGTTTGGGGTTTTTTCCCCCTCCAGTGTAGTTATTTTTGTTTGAGTACCTTGAATAAAACAACCCTATGTGCCACTCTTGCAGGGGGATGTGTTACACAAGACATTTTTAAGATTCAAGTGGTGTAATGGTCACGAAAACTAGTTTTTACTAGTGTTGGTTGAGATCCATGTTAAACCGTGTTGATAAAGCCACTAAAATACCTGTGTATACAGAAGGCTGCACACACTGGTTATATCCCCCACTGGACACATCTCAGCTTTTCCATGTTCTTACAGCAGGGACAGCTGCTGGGAGGCCTGGGCAAACCTCACCCCAGGGTTTGAGCCAGATCCTCAGTGTCCTGTCTGATGCCTGGCCCCACATCAGGCTGTGCATGAATTGCTGGTGTGTTTTAAGGACTAGAATGCCTTTGCAGCAATTCAAATATTAGCCTTGGCATCTAGTCAATGTGTGTGTAAAGCAGTCTTGAGAAGGTTGGAGTTAACATCCAGAATATTTGGGTTTTAAGTCTCTCATTGAATCCATAGGTGAAGAGAAAAACGTGTTTATGTGGTTAATGGCTTTGGAGAGGGTACAGTGAGTGTGTTTAATCTGCTTAGGAAATTGCTTCATTTTGTAGGGTTGTTCAGATTTCCTACGATAAAATAATTCAAAATGCTTTCCATACTCTTCCAAGTCCTTTTTCTTCCCTGCTTTCCCCAGCTTCATGAAGAAAGTTGTGGTGTCTTCTGCAGAAGTGTCTTCTTCATGTGGAGATTTGTACCTGGAATATTTTGGAGTTGAGATAAATTTTTAGGCCCGGTTGTCAGCTCAGAGTAACTGCTTCAGCATCTGTAAAGAAAAAGGATATTGGGCTGGCAGCAGTCAGTGAATTCCCTGCCTGTAGTAGGGAAGCTTTACCCAGAAATGACGAAGTTTTTGACTTCTGGAGTTACTTTACCCTTTTTTAGTCCACACGGCTGTGCTGGTTCTCCTCTAGGAGCAGGAGGCTCTGGCGTGTGGGGACACCGGGGACACCAACCCTGCGTGGGGCTGGCTCAGCTCCAGGTGCTTTGGTGTGATGGTTTAACCACTTGAACCATGCTCCGAGTGTTCTGTGGAACTTTTTGTTCTCTCCTGTTTTTGAAAGCCCAGTTTTTGGTGTCAAGGACCTGCAGCTCTGGGCTCAGCAGGGCTGCGTGTGGAGCTCCTCAGAACGCTTTGCTGAGCCAGTGCTGCGGTGCACGGAATGAGCTGGCCTCTAATTTTCATGTTGCTTTTACCAGGCTACATTTTAGCTAAAAATGGAAGCTTGTGGCAATGCAGATCTTTTTTTCATGAGTAGCTTGTCTACTTTTGTCCTTAAATGAGCTCCATCTTTAAGGTAGAAATGAAAATATCTCCGTTGCCAGGACTGCGTTCTGCGAGCATCGCAGGGTGCTTTCAGCATCCTCAAGTGGAAACTTAACCCTTTGAAAAATAAACTCAACTTTTGTGGAAAAGTTTGCTGTTATGCTTCCTTCCTCTTCTTGCAGGCTGGTTAAAGTGGCTTTTTTTTGTTTTGTTTTTGTTTTTCTTTTTTGCAGAAGGCATATGAAATCTGCAACACCTCTCCTGCATTAATGAGGGTGCAGCACAGGACAATAATGGTGTGTGTTTTGGCCTTTGCTGTTGTGTATTCTGTGTGCTGTTAGTGTGCCAGCATAAATTTACTTGTTTACATTTCAGGTAATCCTTTCAGAATTTCATTAGATTTCATTATCTCTGTAGTGGGGGCAAATTTTTTTCCTGTCAAGACTTCTGAAAGTTGACTGGAGTTGCTCTGTTTCCAGAACTTTAAATGGTTGTGTCATGTATTTGTGTCTGGGGGGTTGGAGTTCGGCTTCTAAGTGTGAGTTTCTGTTTGTGTCCCAAAGTGTGTTGTTCTGGCAGTAACAAACAAAACTGCTTACGCTGTGATGGTTTCATAATCACAGTATTAAAA
The DNA here is from genome assembly GCA_013398955.1 of Callaeas wilsoni. Classification (NCBI taxonomy): domain Eukaryota; kingdom Metazoa; phylum Chordata; class Aves; order Passeriformes; family Callaeidae; genus Callaeas; species Callaeas wilsoni. The sequence continues at coordinate 32,043 of VWPU01008339.1, read as the reverse complement.
TGTTTATCTACAAATGAGCTTGGGTGAGGATGATCCATATCCTAAGTAGCTTAACCTCCATACCAGGCACTGAAGTGGTTTGTAAATTCTCCAGCTAGTAGTGAACTGTGAAGTCAGAAACACGCATTTTATGTGAGATTTTAGTTGGTGTGTGGAATTTTAGGCTGGCTTTCTGATTTAAGGTCATTTTGCTTCAGTACCTTCTCGCTTTGTGCTCAGAACAATCCCCCTGTCCTGATGCAGCAGCTTTGAACACTGGGGTGTCCCCTGGCATCACCCCCAGCCCTTGTCCTGGTGTGTGACAGAGCCAGATCCAGGTGTTGGGGATGTAGAAGTGGTTGTCAGTGTTTCAGATCTTGGGGTGAACTAAAATATTGCTTTGTGCTGCCAGGGGAAAAAACCGTTCCAAAATTTCTTACATTTTTCCCCTTGCTGCAAAGCCAGTTTGTTAAACCAGTGCAGTCCAGAATGCGAGTGTGTGAGTTCTTGAATGTGTCAATTCTTTTTGTACTTTCTATTATCATTAGTGATTTAGAGTTGTAACTCTTCTAGAAGAGCGGTGTGCTCTCACTTGAGCTCGTTAGTAGGAGGTTTATGTAACTTCTTTTGATAAAATAGATATCATGATTTTTATCTGTGCTTAGAAGGCAAATGCAGCTCAGGAACAGGATTGAGCAGAAATAGTTCCAGTGTGTGGAAAATGCTGATTTTGGGGAGGGCACTTTGTAGTACAGTGAAAATTGTATGAGTGAGACTATATTTTGTTCTAATTCTAAATTCTCTAATAGCATGGACTTCTCTATCACGGGGGCAGGAGAATTGATCTCAGGATTGCAAGAGTTTCCTTGGGAAAAGAATGTCAAAATGAGCTTCGGTTGTGTTACTGTTACTAAACTCTGCCCATTTCCTTCATGAAGGCAGGCCAGCTGTCCAAGTTAGCTAACAGAAATAGTCTGCACTTTGATAGTACTTTAATTTCTGTTAGATTTGCTGAGAAATTGGTACTCTTTCTTGATAATTACATTAATTGTGGTTTTGGTGTCTTTTTTTCCAGAATTTACATGTTTGACAGCAGAAGTTGGCTTTCTACTGTAGTGAGAGAAAATGTAAGTAGAGAAAAAAGATGATTTTTTTTTTTCAGTCCTTGAGAAACATCCTATTTTTAAAAAGTGGTTAATTCAGATTTTTGGCTGTTAATCTGTGCAAGCCTAAAGTACTGGTTTTCTGCTTTAGCATGTGTATTCTTGTGTCAACAGGAAGGATTTTAAAATGGCTAGGAAACCTGCTAAATAATAGATGTTAGTGCCTGCCTTCTGTCAGAAAGGGAACTGGCAAAGCAGAGGGAGACCACAGATGAAACTGTTTCATCTCAGTGGGGCAGGGAACTGTAATAAATAAAATGATGAGAATAGTCGTTCTCTCATGAATGAAAAATTACTTCTCCACCATGTTTGACAAAAGAAGGCCAAATTTCTTTTGAGCAAAGTGGCTCTTGTCAGAATGTTCTTTTCAATGTGTCAGTATTATTTAAACAGAACCTAAAAGCTTCAGAGTTTATATTCTGTGTAATTGTAATTATTACTGTTGTTCTTGGAGCAGTGAAATCTTCATTACCTTCCAGACTGTAACTTGAATTTCTGTGCAGCTCCATAGTCTGAGGAACGTTGCTAATTGGCCAAGTATTTGCTGAGTTAAATCTGTTCCTTTCAATTACTAGGTATTTACCTGTTTTTCAAAAAGCAGGCAGCAGGCTTTGTTTCTCTACCCACATCTCCCTCTGGATCCAAGGGGACCTTGAGTTTTTTCTCCTATTTTAGTTTATGTAAGTGGGAGAGAGAACACCTCAAATTTCTTCCACAAGCAATTCTGATCTCACTGTATTTCCCATTGAATAAAAGTGAAATAAGACATCAATCTCTGCTCCTGAAAACAAAAAGAACCCCCAGCTTTTCAAAGCCAGTGTGACGTCAGCTCACTGTAACTAACAGTGAGTTGTGTCTAATTCCTTTGTCATTGTGAAAATGGCCAAGCTGCTGTGCATGTTGCTAATAGGATTTGTGGTATCTGATAGATTAGCACAGCTTCATTTAATCAGATGGCCTGCTCTGGGTCTGTCTGGTGGCCATACTGGCAGCTCCTCGTGAAGGCTGTAAAGTTTGGCCTCTGTTTTTGCAAATGTTTTGCTTTTCATCCATGTTGGAGTGATGTGTATTGGCAGGAAAGGGGTTGAGGGAACAAATGTCAGACAGTCTGTTCATGGGAGAAAAGGGATTTGCTAAACCTCCTTAGAAAATTACTGTGCTTGAGTAAAATATGAACAATTTAGCTTTAAACCCTCTTGTGTTACCAGACTTTGCATCCCCAGTGGCTCGGTGGGATTATGTTAGGCTTTGGTAGTAGTAATGTGTGCTAAAAATACCTTGTGGCAAGCAAAGTTTGACCAGCAAGGGATAGAAATCCTAAATACTTGACTTAATGATAGCTGTGATTTCAAATTTTTTTTTTTTCCTTTTAATCTGTAGAGATTATTCACAGGACAGAGAGAGGGTGGAAGACTCCATCCTTTTTTTTTTAATAGGAATGGTGAAAGAAAATTAAATAAAGAAATTTTTAGTAAGCATTGTTTCATTGCTGTTACCAGCAGAGGAATTTCAGAGAGGAATCATATTTAACAGAGGAATATATGTTTGGATGGGTTGTATTCAGTTCTCAAGCATCAGGCTGCAAATAAATGTGAGGGTGTTAATGGCACCTTGGTTTTAGTGACTGGACTTAATTGGATAAACAGCTTGAGCTGTGGAAAGGACACTGGAGTCGTTACAATGAAATGAGTGAATTGGAGTTCTTCCTTGGCCTTTGAATTCTTCTGTCACTGTTTTCTGAGCAGTGAGTGAGTAATTCTTGTTCTTTAAATAAGAATTAGTCCACTGGGATTCTGAGTATATCTCCGTTTGCAGGAAGCACATGGAAGTTCTGTAAGGCTTCCTACAGTTTACAAATGTAGTGCAAAGCTGTTGGACACACGACTGACTGGACATGCATAACTCTCCTCTTACACAGGAATATAGCTCACGTTAGAGAAAAGCAAACCCTGAGCTGTTCCTTTGACATAAATGATCTGATAAATCCTTTTGACACAGCTGAATTGTGACGTTTTATCGTGCATGGAAAGTGACAAATCCAGCAAAGTCAGTAGTTGATTTTCCTGTTGGGAAACAGGAACAAAGTGACTCTTCCACGGGTGCCTTGTAAGGAGAGATTAGAGACCTGGGTCATCCGCAGGAGTGGGGAGCAGCGGAGTGCCCTGGGTGCACGGGTTGTTGTCCCCAGCAAGAGGAGAATTACCCACAGGGGATGCTGGTCAGGATTAGGGGAAATAAGCTTAGACCAGACACACTTAAGCACTTCAGCCCCTGGAAAGGTCTTGAGGGAGTTGAGGAAAGTGAATGTGTTATTCCTGAGCAGCTGCCTGCAGGGACACACTCACATATTCCAAAGAAAGCGAGGTAAGCATGAGTTTGGCTCCTACCTATTTCTGCACAACTAAGGGGATAATTTGGGAAAAAAATGTGTGGAACTTGAGGAGTGACTTTTTTCCTGAGGTTTGCTTGATTTGGAAATGCAGTAACTTCTTTCAAAAGCCCAGAAATAGGATCATCTTCCACATCAAGCTTACAGATTCTTCTAGAAGACATCTTGTAAAGTGGGGTTAAATGCCTTTAGAATATGCCACGAAATAAAAATCTGTTACTTCATGATGCTCAATTGTGCTTGTTTGTGATGAGCAGACACTGTTCAATATACGATCCATGTCTGTATTATGAATAAATCTGTATAAAAATTTCCCATGTATCAAGAGTGAGAATAGATGAAAGCTTTTTTCCCCTCATACATTCTTCTGACCTTACCTGATGTCCTTAGTCTTTTAAAGATGTTTTTTTAAATACAAGACTAGTACGCTCTGATTTATGGGATAGCTAAAAAGGACGTGGGGGGCTGGCACCCTTTTTTCCCTCCCTTAGACCTCATATTTCTACCATGAATTTAATTGTCTAAAACTTGGTATAAAAGAAACAGAGGCACAGCCAAGCTGGTTGGCTGTTTGTCCTGTAAATTTTACAGTTTGCTTCAGACAACTCCTATATTTTAATGCCCTTGGCTGCTGTAGGGCTGTCATTTCCTGAGTGAGTGAGTTCAGTCATGTTGGCAGGAATTAGCACTTCCTGTTGATGTTGAAACAACAAAGACTACAAAGAGAATGTGGAAATGTGCTTTAAACAATTCCTGTGGATGCTGACAGAAAGGCAGTTCAGAGTTTGGAGCTGCTTGGAATGCACAGGGGCTAAGTTGGAATTCTCAAAGTGGATCTGTCTTGGAGATGGGAACTTAGATGGATACAAGATGCTGCAGGTGGGGAAATGAACTTTCTTAATGTGACTTTTTTCCCTAGGATAAAAGTTCATCTCCTTAGGCTTCTCCTTGTTCCATGCAAAGAAGCTTTGTTTCATTTAAATGCAGGAGAATTCTCTCTCATAGTGCACAAATTCTGCAGAAATAAATGGGTGCTATTTTAAGGAGAGCATATCTGCTCTGACTGACGTGAGATTATTCCTCCTATTGTATTTTTAAATCTGCATGTAAAATCTTCAGTGTAGTTCCTTGTACCTGCAGCTGGAATTCTTGGTGTCCTGAGTCTTTATTGCAGTCTCATCAGTGAGTTTCTGTGACCTTGAGCAGAACACGAAAGTTTTGGAATTTCTTGCTCTGAAATAGGAATGATACCATCTCTAAATTCTTTGTCTGGAGTGATCAGTATTTGCTTAGTAGGAAATGGGCTTATATATTAATTTAGAGAATGGCAGAGCTGGATATGGAAAAGCTGAAAGATCTGAAAAATTGCAGTTTATATTTAAGAACAGTCTTTGGGGTTTAATTCTTTCTGACAAGAGCAGTGCATTCGTGTTTTACCAGGTGTGTGAACTGCCCAGGAGCTGCAGACATGCTCAAAGTTCTAACAGATACCCAGCCCAGAGTTTGTCTGAGATGCAGAATGAAAAAAAAAACATCTTGAGACACAAAGGAGCATTCAGAAGAAAAGCAGGATAATAAAACTCTCAGGATGGCTTTTGTCTTAGCTGGATTTTGGGCTGAGCTGAACAAGCAATCTTAAAGGGGCTTAGAGATGACCCTGGAACCAGAAGAGAGAAGGAAGAGACCCAGTTTCACAATGAAGTGAAAGGGCCTTGAAGTTGTGTGAGTGGAGGTTTTGGGAGAGAAGCCAACTAAAATTCCTTTTCTAAGATACTGTGGGTTTCAGAGAAGAGGAAAAATTTGTAAATGATGCTGTGACAAGATCTGGCATCTGTTCCTAGAGGTTTTCAGTTTGGAATAACTACTATGGAGAGAGCTTCAACCTAAGTCTGGGTATGGGGGATAGAAATATTTAGGGAATATTGAAGTCTAAACTATTTTGATGCTTCTTTTAACAGTGGTGTTTGTTCTACTGCTCTAATTTACCTTGACAGTATGTTCTCTGTTATGGTGACTGGATAAAAATTTGCAAGTTATCCTCATCTTTCTCCTTGGGAAGGGCTTTAAGAGGAAAACAAACCCCACATGCTTGCAAAGATAAATAAGCTGATTAAATCTTAACAGAATAATATGTAAAGCTGCTAGCAAAGCATTTCCTTTATTTAATAGTAAAGGGTCAATTCTGACTAATAAAATGTTCTAAAATCACACTATCAGTGTTAATTTATAAACTCCAGGTGTTCTGTGTAGTATTTGAAATTGGAACCAATTATCTTGTTCTGCAATAAAAGATAAAATTCATCAGCATGTTTCTTCAGCATCTTCCATTGCTATCAAGCTGCAGAGATTTTAAAACAAAAAGTTTAAGAACAGCTGAGTTGGAGATGTGGAATGCTAGGGAAAATGCCAACAGTATCTTTCTGGAACAGAGGCTTTTAAAGATAAGTTGTACATTTAATGGGGAATATCCATAGAATTGTAATATTGGGAAACAGCCCAAGAGTTGAGCAACTCTATAGGCAAAAGTTGAGGTTGTGTCAGTGGTCGTGGAGAGCCTTGCTGGCTCTATAAAATGTGTGTGAGTAATGTGGTGCCTATGGATACTGGGAAAACACAGACTTGGAGGGGAGAAGTGGCTGTTGGCTGTGGTTTTCTCCAACTCCTGCCCTCAACCCAGCAAAAAAATCACTGGTTCTACCCTGACAACGTGTTCGTGTTACAATCTGCTCTGGTATCTCAGACATTTTAGCAGTTATCAAGTAAAACCCTCAGCAACATTTGTGAGTGATCTCCTTTGCTCCAGATAGCAGAACAGTATTTTTCGTGACCATGATGTTGCAGACAGTTTTTACAGCATGTTGCAGGTGTCAGTGTAAATCCTTATTCTTTGCTACAAGGGTTCCTTACTCTGCTCTGAAGACCTGCAGGGAAGTTCTGACTTCATGTCTAAAATTGGTGTTACCTGCTTGCTCGCTCTTGGGCAACTTGAATTCATACAAAAATGAATCAGAAACACTGTAATGAAAAAAAGAAAAAAAGGAAGAGGCCTGGAGGAGAGAAATAAGTCCAAATTCTATTTTATTTCCTGTGGCTGGAAGCAAAGCACATCCATTTGTTACACCACCTTATGCTGAGGAGATTTCAGACACGCATTTTCACCTGTGCTTATAAATCAATCTGCCATTTTTTTCAAGTGCTGTTTGAAGTGGTTGAAAGGACTTGTAATTTCAAACTCTGACTTCTCCTAATTCTCCTGCTTATGACTTGTTTTTCAGATTTCTGGTTGTTTCAGAGGTGGCAGTGGAGCACACCTTTAGCACAGGAAAATGAGCGAGCTTGACCAGTTACGCCAGGAGGCCGAGCAACTGAAAAACCAAATCAGAGTATGTATTGTGCCTCAGCACAAATGAATGTGTCTTGACGAGGACAGAAATGATGCCTTAAATGTTTCCCCAATGTCAGAGTTAATGTAGAAAGGGCAAGCACATGTGACTGCTTTAGAAAATTACTTTTTGGTCTTTTATATTGCTTAGAAAATAATAGTTACATAAGCAATGCACAAGTTTGCTGATCAAAATGAATGTTTACTGACGTTTTTCTGAGCCAGACCATAGCTAAAGTTAAAAAAACTCCTTAAAATAAGGTCAGTGATGAAGTTAGTCAGAGCTTTGTCCAGTAAGGTGTTAAAAACCTCTGAGATTGCAGGCTGCACAGCCTGTCTGGACAAGCAGTTCCACTGCTTGAGTGTCTTTGTGGTGAAAATCATGTTACCTTTCTCCCAAAAGAAGAAGAAATTTCAAAGTTAAATGCACAATGTGTGTTGACAGCAGGCAGTGTATTATGTTAATGCTGCTGGTAGGATGGGTCCTCTGTGGGTGACAAGCAGAAATGTTTTCTGAACCTTGGGTTCAGGGGGCTTAATCAACTTGACAGAACAGAAAGAAATGTACAGAACTTCATGCAGTTTCTCTAATTTCCTTCTCTTGCAGGATGCTAGGAAAGCATGTGCAGATGCCACCCTGGCTCAGGTAAGAATTTCAGAGTTTAACAGGAATTAAGAAAATTTTTCTCCTTTACAAAAAGAAAATGCTGTGTAAGAAGGTGAATGCAAGTGAATCTGGTTTTGCCTCCTGTAGCATTTTTTTTTTCTTTTCTTAATTTTGCCTCTGGGTGTTTTCTTCCAGAAATAAGTACATGTTTGTCCAGTTTCTGAGAGCAGTGGCCTTGAGCAGTGGTTTCTTTGAGTGACTCAGGGCACATTTCTGCTGCTTAATGGAAAATAATGCTCTGCCTTGGAGCTGGGAGCAATACTGTTGTTACCCTGATAATCTGAACCATAAGGCCTGCTGAGGTTCAACTACTTCAGTGTCTGCCACATTTATCTGTGCAGGAGGATAAAACCCAGATCAAAGGTCTGAAATCCTAGAAGTCTAAGAAGATACGACCTAAACAAAACAATTTCTGGGAGTGTTTATAAATGCAACAGGCTGCTCGTGTGATGTGATAAAGACATGCTGCTTAAAATGACATAACTTCTGAATGGGCAATTTAAAAGAAATCAGTGTTGAGGATGTGGGACTTTGGGCTGCATTGGAACTGTGTGTGAGATGTTACTTGAGAACAGTGAAGGGAAGAACTGGGTGTGTGACCTTTTCCTGTTCCAGATCACAGCCAATATCGACCCAGTGGGGAGAATCCAGATGCGCACTAGGAGAACACTGCGGGGACACCTGGCCAAAATTTATGCAATGCACTGGGGGACTGATTCCAGGTGGGTACAAAACTGGGTCACGTGGATTCACTGCTCCCTAGAAGATTGAGAGCACAGTTCTTGGGACCACAGGGTAGTAATTTTGAGAGAACTTGGACAGCCAAGAGAATTCAGAAACACCGAATGCCACCATTTTCTTCCATGTTTCTGTAACCCAAATCTACATTTAATGCCAAAATCCCAGTCTTTGTCTACTTGCCTGAAAAATTCTGAGGAACTGTGGAAATAGAGTAGATACCATTATCAGTTGTCTTTTTTCCTTAAAAGCTTCCTGTTAACTATTGATTCATTTAAAGAGAAACTAAATGCCACTGGTGTCAGCTGCTTTCATTCTCTTTTCTTCACAACACTCATCACAAAGGTGTTCCTTGTCTGCCCACAATGATTGTGTTTCCCTCCTGTTTCCTTTCTAGGCTTCTAGTTAGTGCCTCCCAGGATGGCAAACTTATAATTTGGGACAGCTATACTACAAACAAGGTAAGGCCAGCTGATCCATTGCTGTGTAATTCAATTGTGAATGCATCAGAAGGAAGTGTTACCCATCATCATTTTGGCTCTATTGCTTTCCTAGTCCTAAGTCCAGATTTTGAATTCTCCAGAACAATCAAGTTGTATGTAAAGAACACAGCAGTGTCTTCAGTGAGAAAATGTGCACCACAAATGGAGAACAAGGAAAGACTTCATTCTAAAGAACGTTTTGATTTGTTTTGATACTGGCAAACAGAGGGCAGGCAGTGATGAGCATGTTGCACCAGGAGGGGCAGAGATTTCGGCATAGCCATGTTCATTTCTTGTCTGCAGTGAAGTCCTGAAGGACCTGACATGTTCTAATGAGTCATCACTTCGTGGCTGCAATCACATGAGGCAGTTCAGGACTGCTTTTACTTTCATTTGGCAGTGATTGGTATTTACTGATCATGGCCACTGTACAGGGCTGGCAAAAATGCCCGTGTAGCCCCTTGTGGTCAGGTTGACAGAGCTGCTTGAGTCTGCTGCATGGAACTGGCTTTATTTCAAACAAAACTTTCCTAACTTAGCTTCTCATAGCGTTAGAATCAATGTTACCAATGCACTGGAGCAAATGGCATAACTTTACTAAAAGGTTAACATAGTACAGTGTGAAAATTAAAAGTAAACTCTCTCCTTTTTACCTTCATCCTCCCCCTTTGACCCCAGCCTGCAGGCAAGTGCCATCGAAATTACTGTGACTACTGAAAGATGGTAAAATCATCACTGTATACCATGATGTCTACATTGGTATCTTCAATTCTTACATCAGTGCTAATTAATCCATGCAATATTCTTTCAGCACTTCCAGCACACTGGAATTAACAGTGTGTCATCAATTTGATCTTTGCCTAAAGAAAAAATGGCTCAAAGTCAATATTCCAAATAGTTCTTTGGTAGAGGACTTCCAAAAAGGAGCTGGTTGTGGTTTTAATACAGGGTTGGGTTTTTTTTAACTGCTGTTTGCTGCAGGATCACTGATTACTGGCTGTTCCTCTGCTTCTAATGAAATTTTCCCTTAAGGAATTCAGGAAGATTGTTAATATTGCATAAATTATCACTATATGTCTAAGGGCACCAGCCCTTTCCTAAAGACTTTATGAACGAATTTAAGGGATGAACACGAGTTAACAAGACAGAATAGGTTTAGCTTCTATAATTATCTAAAAAAAGTTCTTTGAGCACAGAATGACAAGGAAACATGGGGTAGTTATTTAAATGTGAAGCTTGATTGCTTGCAGTGGGTTTCCAAAGAAGGATTTAAATGGCAGTGGAAGCAGCGATTTCCTTACTTGTTCATTCACAGCATCTAAGCCTGGAATTGGCAGTTTTGCTGACTGTGCTTGGAAGTCAATATTTTCCTGAACCTATAATAAACCAATAGTAATCAGAGCACTGAAATGAAATAATTCACTTTTTACCAAAATTGCTGATGAAACTGGATTCAGGAAAAGCAAATCTGAGGTTTTGTTACGTCATTACTTGTTCTGACGAGCTTCGTATGCAAGTTACCCTCAAAATAGTTAGATACTCAAACAGCTGTTTTCTCCTTGCTTCTGTGCCAGAAGGATGATGGCTTGAGAGACAGGTGAAAACCTTGCTTCTGGTGCATCACTGGATCCAGCTTTCGCAGCTGAAATCCGTGCCCGTCTCTGTTTCAGGTGCATGCGATTCCCCTGCGCTCCTCCTGGGTCATGACTTGTGCGTATGCTCCCTCTGGGAATTACGTGGCTTGTGGTGGGCTCGACAACATCTGCTCCATTTATAACTTGAAAACTCGTGAAGGGAATGTCCGTGTCAGCCGTGAGCTCGCTGGGCACACAGGTGAGTGGCTGCTCAGAGTTACCTCAGCACACGGTGAAGATTTTAAAAAAATCCTTCAAATACAATTTCATAATCAAGATCATCTACTTCCTTCCTCAGGCAGGACCTTAGCTGCATACTGCCTAGTTATAAATACTTTTATACAGCTTTTCTGCTGTAAAATTAAAAACTTGTAGCTGGAAGTTGATGTTTGCAGGTTTTCATATTTTTTGCTGTAGTTTGAATTCTGTGCTTTGTGAAATGGAGGTGGTTGGCAGGCAGACTGATTTTGTAATCAGAGTGGTTCCATTGATGGTTTGGCAGATGGGATTTCAGGAAAAAAGATGCTTCAGAGCATTCAGATGAAGTTCTTCGATGCCACTGTTGGGAAACATCCAATGTCCATGCTCAGGTCTTTGTACTGACCAGGAATGCAGTTTATTTTTCCTTAATGGTTGTCTGATACTGTCGGGGTCATCAGCATTTGTTGCTGCTGGATGCAGTGACACTGGGATCCACTTCCTAAGGAAGCTGAGTGTGTGCAGTGCAGGCTCGCTTGCACTTCTGCCCAGCTTGGCCAGTGGATTCCACACTTTTGTCCCTTTTCCTCTGGCTGGCTTGGGGTGGTCTGTAAAGAGCCAAACCACATTTGGTCCAAAACATTGCAGATTCCTGTACAAAAATCGTCTGTTGCATTCTAGGCTTTTAGTGTTTCTTGCTGCAGCTTCAGGAGAGGAGGAAGCAGCTTATTAACAAACCAATATTGCCTTTGAAGGGTAATCTCTGGCCTTATTTGTGTGCCTTCCACTCTGTTTCCAGGCTACTTGTCCTGCTGTCGTTTCCTGGATGATAATCAGATCGTCACCAGCTCTGGCGACACCACTTGGTAAGCTGGGCCACGGGGACAGCACTGCCAGGAGGGTTTTCTAATCCATTCTCTGGGACTGAAGGAAGCTTTGTCCTTCAGAAACTTTATCCTCACCCACAAGACCGTGGTGGTTACTGCTCATATGTCACTCTTTGCTGGTAATTCCAACTCTGTGAGCTTTGGCTGTTTTCTTGTGCCCATGTTCTGAAGAGCCTGACCTAATTCTGTGTTAAGATATTCTGGGAATTTTTTTCTTAATGTAACTATTTGGCTTTCAGAAATAACTGTATTGGACTAAGGATTTTCCTCAAAACTGTTTTTGTATTAGGTATTTGTTACTTTAAAAGTCATGTTTGGATATTTCTGATACAGAATGTAGTTAATGTTGTTATTCAGAAGAGCTCCTAGAAAATATTCTACAGTGACAATAGCTGGGTTTTTTGAGGAGAATGTAGGTGTATGTCTTCATAAATACTGGCTTCTGAACTAAAAAAGGCCTCCATCTTTTTTTCATAGGTTTTTCTATTATATCTATTTCTTAGAAGCATTGCAGTTTTCCCAAGCAGCAGCACTTAGGGCAAAGGTTGTCTAATAAATACCTCTCCTACACAATGCCAGTCTCTTTGAATGCCTGCTTATTAGTCCACTGATTCTGAGTAGTTACTGAATATATATGGGATTAAAACCAAAAATGCTTCTGGATATGTGTTGGTGTTTAGAAAACCCAAAAAACTATAACAAAACAAGAGGATTGGTATAAACAATGCTCTTTATAAGAGAATCCAGCTGCTTCAGGAATTCTGTAGTAATTCTGCAGCTGTCCTTGATATCACCTCAGTTTAGCCAAGCTTCAGAGGACTTTGTCAAAGTACAGGCATCTCTTGTTTGCCTGGTTTGAACCTGCTACCAATGGCTCTGGTTTGCTGAGAAATTACAGAAATTAAAAATCTCGACTTCCTGAAGTGTTTAGACCTGTTCTTAAGGAGGTGATAGTGTTCTTTCATCCTTTTATACTCTTAATTATCACTGTAGTAGTGATTTGGCTGACTTGCAACTTTAAGATCAGACATAATTCACAAAGTTACTCATCCTCTGTGAGTTTATAAAAACGAGAAATGCTGGCTCAGCTTTTGCTGTAGCCTTACCACTGCTGCTTCAGATGAAGCTGTGGTAGTACTGGATAACAGCCATGGCAGAGGACTTTGGGATGAACAGCCCTCAGTGTCAGTCATCAGATTTTTCCCGTTTTTCAATTTAAAACTCCCCAATGTTTTAAAATTGAAGATGGCGCTAAGGTCTTCTATGCACAGTTAATCTGCAACAGCCAAATAGTTCAACCAAAAACATTTATTTCTCTTGCCAGTATCAATCTTGTTAATACTTGGAGCTTTACTTCAGTAGTGGTACAAAGACCTCACGAAGGAGCACAAACGTGTTGATTTTTGCCTATTTAATTATTCTTTCCAGTGCTCTCTGGGACATAGAAACTGGTCAGCAGACAACCACATTTACTGGGCACACTGGAGACGTGATGAGTTTGTCCCTTGCTCCTGATGCCCGGTGTTTTGTTTCTGGTGCCTGCGATGCCTCTGCCAAACTGTGGGATGTTAGAGAAGGAATGTGCCGGCAAACCTTCACCGGCCACGAGTCGGACATCAACGCCATCTGTGTATGTAGCTGCTCCTTTTATCGTTTTATATTTCTCTGCTCTCAGCTCTTTAGCATGGTGAAGTGTTTTCAGGGGGTTTTTAAATAAGTTTGCGGAGCTGAGGGAATCACCTGGAATTGGCGGTGAATGGAAACTGGGTGTTCGTTCGTGAATTTCTTCCCTGGCTTTGCCCCTATCCCAGTGTGCAGAGGTGCAGCCTCTTGTTTGCTGTATCCTGCTGTGATGCAGAGGGATCAAATCTGAATCCACCTGTGGTTTTTTTTTCCTCCCCCACCGAAGTTCTTCCCCAACGGCAACGCCTTTGCCACGGGCTCGGACGATGCCACGTGCCGGCTCTTCGACCTGCGGGCCGACCAGGAGCTGATGGTTTATTCCCACGACAACATCATCTGTGGCATCACCTCTGTAGCATTTTCCAAGAGTGGCCGCCTGCTCCTAGCTGGGTATGATGACTTCAACTGCAACGTGTGGGACACGCTGAAAGCTGATAGAGCAGGTAAATGGCTCTGGGTTGGAATATTGGAAACTCAGTGCGGGCATTTTATTGGAGTGCTCACCCCCTGGAGGTGTCCAAGGATGGCCTGGATGTGGAACTCGGTGCTCTGAGCTGGTGACGAGGTGGGGATCAGCCACAGGTTGGGCTTGGTGGCCTTTTCAGCCTCTCATTTTGTGGTACTGAGCGTGTGAATGAGTCTCAGGCACGCATCTGTCAGCACTCACTGTCCCAGCTTCAGAGCTCTCCGAGAGCCTCGTTGGGCTGCCCAGTGATGGTACAGATCCAGTGGAATCCTGCTCAGGGATGGATGCTTGAGAACAGGAAGATTGCCATTCAAAATAAGGGCTTGGGGTGGAGGGATATTCTTTTTCAGACTTTATGGCTTTGTTTATGCATTAACTTTTCAAAGCAATTCAACATTAATGTTGCTATTTATACACAAGAATTTTTTTCCTGGTATTTGTAGCAGTAGCTGTAGAGACAACCAACAGAACAAGAGAAACTGTGGAGTTCATCTTTTCAGGAAACAAACATGAAATTCATGGTCCAAAGATGAAGAGAATTTAACTTCAGTTCTTTAAAATGAAAATTTTTTTGTTGAAAAAAAGGTGTAAATTAGGCCACAAATGTTTCATTATTCGCATCAGAACAGGAGACAAGAACAAATACTCTGCATATTGAAATGTTCCAGGACTTCAGATTGCTGGGCAGATTTGGCACTTCAGATATTAAACACTTCTGTATCTTCTGATACTGGCACTTCTGTATTAAACACCTTTGTGCTTGTGTGTTCAGTACAAGTGTCTAAGACTCCTTGGTGCTGACTTTGTTTTACCAAATTGCAGCACTTCCTGTGGCTGGTGGGAGAATGAGGAGAGTCCTGTGAGCACTCTAATTCATGTAGAAAGATTAATTTCAAGTCCATCAAGAATATCTTGGCTCAGTGCTGTGGACTGGAAAGCTTGAACATAATTAGGTTTTCTTTTTACCTCCTTGAAACTGTTAAATTAAAGGGGATAGAGGAAAATGTTGTCTCCCTTAATTTTTCTGTTTAGTGTCTCAATTCTTTCTTTTAATGGTGCTATAATTGAATTGTATTAGATCTCCATATTGACAAATAGATTGTGTGGAGGATTCTGTCTTGTAAGTGCTTATAAACTTAGGAAGAGAAAATTAGATGAAGAATGCTTTAGAGTTCATAACATAATTCAGTCTAACTTTGGGTTTAAAACAAAATTTTTTACAAATACAAGAATTTTGTGAAGTGTAACTGATCTTTATCACTGTGGTGAGGAGCAAAAGCTGTGCAGTGCATGGTCAGAATCTTCAGGGCTGTCACTTCACAACTCCCGGGAGACCAGTGAAGGTCATCATATGGGGAATATATAAGGAAAATTTGGGGATAATGCATTTACTGGATTAACCCCTTGTGAACCCACCCAGCTCCCTCCTGAGTCCGTCCTTGTAAAACCAAAGGCATTTAAAAATTCCAGCCAAGTTTGTTCAGGATATTTGACTGTAGAGGTTGGCTAATCCAAAGGTGCCTGGGTGTTACTTGAAGAGACAGGAAATCACCAAAACAATGCAATGATTTGTTGCATTTCTGATTTCTAGGTGTCCTTGCTGGTCACGATAACCGCGTCAGTTGCTTAGGCGTGACTGACGATGGCATGGCAGTGGCAACAGGGTCATGGGACAGCTTCCTCAAGATCTGGAACTGAAGGAGGTAAGCACCCAGCTCATTCGGGCTGCCTTGGGGTCCAGAGTGCTTTCTGCCAGCAGTGCTGTTGCTTGGTGCTGCAGGCTGATCGTTCAGGTGAGGGAATCACTGAGGAACAAACCCGAGCCCTCGGGTGGTTTAGAGGACCGTTGGTTTAATGCGTGCACGGACGTTTTTCTGGTGCCCTGTTTTGGACCTGTGTCACTTCCCCGTGCAGTTTTTTGAGGCTGGGTTGGTAAATAAATGTCCTTGGGACAGGAGGGGGTAATGCCTGGATGTGCCAGAGGTGGGGACAGAAGAGCTTGCCGCTCGTTTGCAGTTTAAAATCGAAGTGCAACTCTCACCAGATGTTTCTGTGTGCCAGAAGAGCAGCGGACTCCACGACTGGAAGAAGTTTCCAACGGTTGAAAATTAAAAACGATAGCATATCCAATCCAACCATACTAACTTGGACCCCCATCCTCCCCAACTTCAAAGGGCAAGATCTTTTCCGTCTCCTGTTGCTGAAATGAAGAGCACAATTACCTTTCCAAGAAGAATTTCTGTGTTGTAAGCAAAATGAAATTGTGCATTCCTTTTGGGACCATTTTTTTTGTCTTGAGAATTTAAAAAAAATGAAACACTATCATAAAAGCATGACCAGAAAATAAACTTGAGCATAATTGTGAAACAGTTAGCTTTCACTGTAGTTTCCAAGTTGAAGTTAAGGACTTTATCTCACACACTTGCAAATTTTAAAGTCATGTTTGTAGCAGGATTTTTTTCAAGTTTCCTTTTTAAATACATTTCCTTATGTATTTAATTGAGCAAAACAAGGGAGTCCTAGCCCAGAGCACCTGGGGGTTGTTAACGCTGTAAATTTAGTCCCTAATTTTTTTTATTTTTATTTTCTAGTATCACAGATAATTGTTGCACAAAACTTGGCATATATAGGATAATGTTAAGCAGTAAGGTAACCAAGCACATGCTGTAAAAGGTAATGAATGCTTGTTTAAAGAATCCTTTCACCTTTTATGGATAACAAATGCAATCCTTGGTCCCTCCTGCCCCCCCCTTTTTCACCACACTGATTTTTTTAATCTGTTTTGGTTTGTCCACTTGGAAGGGCAGTTTATATATCCTAACACTATCCTATAAGTCTCAACAACCAGGAATCTCTGTTTTCAAAAGAGACCTATCCTACACTTGGGTATTGAGTCAATTCTTTGTGTATGAAATGATGTACAAATCAATGTTTTGAAAATAATGATCTTGAACTTTCTAAGTTAAACAGAAAAAAAAAACCTTTTTTGATTGTTTGCCATATTGGGTGGGTTTACTCTTAGAATCGCATGCTGTAGAAATGCTAAAAAGTGCATATTGGACTAAGTCCTTAGATGTTTTTTCTTTGAAGAAATAACCTGTTTAAAAACTGTAACCATTGTCGCTGTATTCATTTATTGTTGCTACTCTGTGCATAAATCTATGAAGAACTCCAGTACAAAGCTATGCACGTTTTGGAGTAGCGTGATAAGTCACTTTTTTTTTTTAAAAAAAAAAAAAAAAAGAAACAGCCTGTTCAAACAATCGCTGTCAAAGATTCTGGGGTGTGGGAGGAGGGAACCTAGACCATCTTCTTTATAAATCAGTTCCTCACAGCCAGTTCCTCTTGCAGGATGAGTCCTTTGCATCTGATCAGAGTCATTTTTGTAATGAGCAGGTTTTCCTGGCTTTCTTTTCAAATAAAATGTTAAAAGCAGCAGTGTTTGGACAGCAGATTGTTCTGTTAAACTTTCCTATCTTCTCACTGTATCCAGAAATGCTCCTTCCTAGCAGCAGTAGTAGCTTTTCTCCATTTTGTTTTTTCTGCAACATTCTGTACAAAAATGTGCTGTAATTGTGCGTTAGGCCTGGATTTGGCATAAAAGATGAGTTCCCTCTTACTCTCTTTCATGAAACTACTCTGTAGAGCTTTCTCCACGCCCTGTATCCCTCTTCACCTTTTGTATTTAATTTTAAAGTCAGTGTACTTCAAGAAAGCTGGATGCAAGATAGATACTATATTAAAATGTAATGTTATTTAAGATGTAATAAAGCAGTTTGACATGAGTTTTGACTGATCTGTTTTGCAGCTTATTGTTCAACATGCAGAACATCTTCTGAGTTGTGAAATAAACACACAAGAGGAGGGGAATTCTGTCCCCAGAGAAATGGTTTGGTGTTTTTAAATGGTTAGTGGTTAATTACTGGGCAGAGCAGGCACTTAAGTCCAAATTTAAGGAGCCAATACAGTTCATGAGGTGCACATCACAAAAATGCTTCTTGCAGTGGGAGTGGAGCACCTGAAGTAGGAAATGAAAGCAAAATGCTGAGTAACTTCTTCTAAAACTTGTGTGTCCTTTAATAGGAAAAGAATTGAGTGGAACATCTTTGTGTTCCTGCCACAGAGGATCTCTGTTGTCACTTTAATGCTCAGTAAGAACAAAGTCTCCACGAGGCAGAATTTTATCTTAAAAAACTTTTAAAGAATTATTTTATACCCAGAGAAGGAGATTCCTGAAATGAGCTGTTAAAAAGCAGTTGGTTCAACCACTTGGTATCGGATGACTTGAGGGTTTTGTATTTTCAGTGGGTAAAAGTCCCATCTCTTGTTCTGACCTAAACAAAAGTGGATTTTCCCTCATTTCACATCAACCAAGAGAAATTCCAAAGCCGTGGCTTGGTCTCAGACCAAACATGGAAATTCTCAGCCTCAATGGCGAGGTTTTTAAAAGCTGGGAGTATGGAAAATATGATGGTGACATTACTTAACCAGCAGCCGTTACCTAACTGTGAGCACTGGGGTTTTGGACTGCACGAGACTGGTAAGTAGCTGATGGCTGGAAATGCTTGAATTTGGGAATTCAGATTTAGTGGCTTCCAATTCCAAATGCTGTAGCTGGGGGTTTTCCACTCACGTGGAATATTTTTATTCCAAAGGATGTTTCATATGTGACTCTGTCTGGTCTGTAATAAAATCAGTGATCTGTCTTACCTTCCTTAATCTCAATCCATGTGTTAAATTTGTGTCCTGCCCGTGCTGGCAATAAAATACCTGCCACGACAGGGACTTCTCGTTTCAGGAGGCTGATGTGCAGCCCTTTGGGATTTACTTGGAATGCAAACAGTTGCAGTTGCCTCTTACTACTCTTATTTTCGTGTTAAATATGAAATTGTATTTTATTTAGACATCTGTCACTGTGTGCTTGGTTATTCAGAGGGCTGCAGCTGGACAAAAATGGTTGCAAAGGGAGCAGCTCTGAACTCCTGAGTCTGGGCCAACTCTTTGAGTTTTGAATGCCTTTAATTTTAGGATGTACCTAAATCAAAATTATTTATTCAATCTTACCTTCAAGCTCCTCCTGTGGGGTTTGAAAAGATTCTGACTTGGAGGTAGTCGTGGGATGTGGTTCCAAAGAGCAGCTTCCCCCAGCTGCTGGTGGATTTCTGGTGCTAATTTCCTATTTCTGATTCAAATTCCATGACCTGAGAACACAAATCTGTGAGAATGGGATTGGAATCCTCTCATGGAGTTTCAGGGAAGGAGTGAAGGGAGAGAGAAAAGATTTCTCAATCCCAGGACCTTGAGTTAAGACCTTTAGCATTTTCTGTGCCACTCAAGGCCTTTAATTTCTTCATGAATTAAATAAAAGATCTGAGGTTCTACTACCAGCAGAAAACAAATTGAGTTGGGCATTCTACCTTTTGACCATGAAGTCCCCTGGAGTGTTTTAAATCAGCTGTGAAACACACTTAAAATGACTGATTGAATCATGCCCTATAGGAGCTAAAAATAGAATAATCTGGTTTATGGGAAGTGGCAGAGTAAATAAAGAATAATAAAACCTGCCACCCGTGCTGAGCTCCGTGCGCCTTGGTCTGAAGCAAGGCAGGAGCCTGTGTGGTTTTATGATTAACACTTTTTAGTGTAGGTGTAGCCATGAATTCAGATTGGAGGGGAAAGAATAAAAGGAGTGACTGATGAACAAGTTCTAACAGCAGCTGGCTATTTTTGTGTGGTGCTTCTCTTCTCTTCTCTTCCCTTCCCTTCCCTTCCCTTCCCTTCCCTTCCCTTCCCTTCCCTTCCCTTCCCTTCCCTTCCCTTCCCTTCCCTTCCCTTCCCTTCCCTTCCCTTCCCTTCCCTTCCCTTCCCTTCCCTTCCCTTCCCTTCCCTTCCCTTCCCTTCCCTTCCCTTCCCTTCCCTTCCCTTCCCTTCCCTTCCCTTCCCTTCCCTTCCCTTCCCTTCCCTTCCCTTCCCTTCCCTTCCCTTCCCTTCCCTTCCCTTCCCTTCCCTTCCCTTCCCTTCCCTTCCCTTCCCTTCCCTTCCCTTCCCTTCCCTTCCCTTCCCTTCCCTTCCCTTCCCTTCCCTTCCCTTCCCTTCCCTTCCCTTCCCTTCCCTTTCCTTTCCTTCTCTTCCCTTCCCTTCCCCTCCCCCTCCCCCTTCCCCTTCCCCTTCCCCGTTCCCCTTTAACCATCAAGCTACTCCATAATCTGAGCTGGTCTTTCCATGTTGCATTCCAGCGTGTAAGAACTCTCCTGAAGTGTGTGGAAAGTTGAATTCGTTCTGTTTCAGGGTTGTGTGAGGAAGTTTGGAAACATCAAAGCCCAGGTTTCAGTTTCCCTCTCGGAGAGCAGGGATGCCGGCGCGCTCCTGTCCCCCTGCCGGGAATGGCCCTGTCCCAAGGCGGTTCCCAGAGGTGGCACAGACATCTGCTGTCCCGCAGGGCCGCTGCCTGCATCCTGTCACACGGGCTTTTTCCTTGCAGATCCCAGCGTTATTGCTTTGGTCCACCGAACCTGACGAGGTAAAAAATCCCTGCTCTGTCTCCTGGTCTTTTCCTGGCCGCTCCTGGGTGCTGCCCTGTCCTCAGTGCCCCCGTGAGCCTGAGCTGCTGCTGACAGGGAATCCCTCCATCACTGCCTGGGGCAGGGAGGAGGAGGGCTCTGAGCCCGGCCTGCCTGGCTGCCGATCCAGCCCCGGCTGCCCGGGTAAAACCCTCTCCCCAGGACAATCTGCAGTTTCCTGGCAGGAGATGGAACATGACTGGCACATTCCTGGCCTGGCCGCAGGGCCGCAGTTGGAGCTGGACTTTGCCTGCTCAGTCTGTAACCTGGTGCTGCAGACAAGGGAAGAATTTCTTCCTGTAGCCCTCGCTCTGTGGGTTAAATCGATTCAATGGAAGCAGGAGAGCTTCAAATATTGATCAATTTTGAAGTCCCAGATCAGGAGCTGATGTTTCCTTTTGGTAATCTGGGCCTATTCAAAGTAAGTTCATTAAAGGAAAGCCAAGTTGAATCATTTGGAGACTGCTCAGCTTTTTTTTCTAATATCAATACTAGAGGTCTCCAATGAGTATTTTTAAATAAGGGATAGTAACTGCATTGATAAAATTATCCAGTATTTTGCTTAGCTGGGAAAAACAGAAGCCATAGAAATGTGAATAAAAACCGAGTGAACTTCTCATTGTTCAGAGAGCTGGCTGCTCCAAACCCTCCCTTTAGGAACATAGGCCCTGCACAATACTCATTCAAGTAATTCCTGGCTTAACCCAAGACAATTTTGTTATAAAATAGAACAAAGAGGATCTTCATGCTTTAATTATTCATAAGCCATTTGCTCTGGCTGAGTGCAGCAAGATGTGATTGACCCTGAGAGGGAATCATCTGGGGAGCTGGAAGTGCAAAATGAAATTGTATTTGATGTAACAGTTTTTTCAATGGCAAAGTAGATAAAGGAGGGGAAAGTCTGTTAAGAAGGGTTTGAGATGGGGGGGAAGTCTGTTAAAAAGGCGGTGAAGATGGGAAAATGCTGAGTTCCCAGGAATGCTGTGTGGAAGCACGCACAGCGCAGCTCCATCTGGTGGTACCGAGCCGTGAGCTGGGTGGTCAGCGCAGGGAGCTGTGTGTGACAAAGCAGCCTGTGCTGCGTTTGGCTGCAGTTCGTGTTCCTGCACATGCAGCCCCTCCTTCCTGCGTCTCCAGGGTCCATTGAACGTGTTCAGATTTTTCCATAAGGCCTTGCAAACAAAACAAGCTTTTCCCAATGTTTTCTTCTGGAGGGATTTTCTTTCCCAGTGTTTCATGCAAAAACCTCACATGGTGAGGATGGAGAGGTTAAAAACGAGCCAGAGTTAACTGGAGCAGGGGCTCTTGGACAACTTTAAATCCAAGTCTTATTTAGACAGGATTCCCTGAGCTTCTCTCCAGCCCCTCTCCCCCAATATTCCTGAACTCCCTCTCACCGTTTTTGCCACGCTCTGTCACAGCCCTGATCAAAATCCCTGCTCTTTTCAGCCTCCCTCCTCTGCTTTAGGTCGGAATGGGGATTTGGAGTCGTTAATGAAGATATTTGATTGGCAGGGTGCTCATGCTGATCTCAGCCTGCTGCCCTGTGCTGTGTGCCAGGGAAGTCCCTCTGCAGTGGAAATTTGGATTTTGCTGTCGCACACACTCCTGTTGCACCTGAGAGAACCATCACATACATTCCAAACCCTTGTTTATAAAAGCAAACGTATTTTAAGATGTACAGAATTCCAATATGTAGGGGTTTTTTTTCTCTTTTGCAAAATCAGGGTTGATGTTGAGTGAGGAGCAGTAGGCAGCAGCAGCAGCAGCTCCTTTCCTACCCTGGCTGGTGCTTGGCAGGGTGAGTCATCCTGGAAAACACGTAACTGCATATATTTATCTCAACTTCCATTGATTTTTCACCAGAGTTCCTTATCTTTGCTTTATTGATTTACTTTCTGGGATATTATAAGCAAAACTGAAAGAAGGTCCAATGGGAATAATCATGTCTGATCCTTGGCTCCCTGGAGCTGTTGCTTAATCCAATGGGAAGAAGCAGACAGGATTTGAGAGTGGATGTGAGACAACATCTGACATTTAAAATTACTCAAGATTTGTAACTCTGAGTTATTTTGTTCTGTATCCTCTTCCACACAGAAGGTGTTCAGAATACCCTGTTGGTACCTGAGGGTCTTTCAGTTCACTGTGGGAAGCCAAAGTTCATCCCACCTTTTGCCAATAGAAAAAGAAAAATGACAGTTGATGGTATTAGCTGGAGTCGAAGGCCATCCCCCTCCTGGAATCACTGAAAATTCAGCCTCATTCTGATTTGTGTTTTTCTCAAGTTTAAGAATTGAAGAATTCCTTCCACCCTGCAACAAAAAGCAGGTGAGGAGTTGTGAGACACTGGGCTCCTCTTGAGAGCACCAGTTCCACCTTCCCTCTGGCCCCTCCAGGTTTTTTCAGAGCCCAGGAGCTGTTTAACTGATAAAATAGCTGCTGTTCTTTGCCTGGTGGGGATCCGAGCCTTGAATGAACAATAAGTATTCAGGGAGTGACAGCTCTGGGAGTGATGGACACCACTTTGCACTAATGAGAGATCTGGGAGCTTTGCCAAGGATGACTGCATCACTTAATTGAACAATTCTATATTTCATCTGCCTCTTGCATCAGACATGTGTTTAACCCACTGCATTCTGAAATCTTGGCAAATCTTGGCCCAGGTGACAGAGTTGCCCAGGGAATGAGCTCTGAGTGAACTCTAAAGGAGATCCAGAGAGCCAAGAACCCTCAGCGTGGAGGAAAATGAATGAGATTCATTGGCCAGGCTAGTGTCTGTCAGTGGCAGCTTTAAAAAGTGATGTTGGAATTAAAAAATGATCCTGTTGAGCTGTTCTATCTCCCTCCTCCCAAGGCTTATTTCAATCAAGTGATAGCATCAGACGTGGTGGCAGGAAATGGAGCAATTACAGATAGACCTCAAGGAACAGCTTATCAGAACTGAAGGTTAAACTTTCATAAGCACAAGGATCATTCCTGTTCTTTGAAGCCTGTCACTGTTCTATCCACCAAGAGTAACTTAACCAGAAATACCAGATGGGAACCAGGCAGCTTCTGACCTCAGCTCTGACCTGAAAAGGAAAGTTCCTCACCAAGTTGTAGAGCTGGAATTAACAGGGCTAATTTCTCTTTCTCCAGTAAAAACATAAACTCGGACTCTTGGGCCTGTTTTGTCAGCTGGATTCACCTTTGGAGTCCAAATTATTCTGTCAGGTCTTGGCACTTGAACCAGCCCCATCAATTAAAATCTGGTACATTCTGGATGGGAAACAGGCAGCTAAGGTTAGTGCTACCTCTGCCAAGAACTCCAAAACCCTGCTGTCCTCGTGTTGGTTCTGAATAGTTAAACTTATTTATCCACTATTTCTAGTGCCTCACTGTTTATATTTTGAATGGGAAGCAGCAGCACTGGCAATATTTGCTTTTGCAGGGTGAGGTTTGCAAAGAAGCCTCTTCACCTCAACCATTTTCTTTTTTTTTAAAGAAATCCATTGTTAAACCTGTGTGTGCCCATTTGAACCCCTTTGATAAAGCAATGCCTCCATGTCTGTCAAGCTAAAAAGGCAAAACCTTCCCAAAGGATTTCATCACATTCCTGTAACTGTAATACATTTGGGTGTGAGCCAGGGACAGCACAAATACTCTTAATTTTACAGTTTATTCTAATTAGATCATCTCAGGAGTTGTGTCTGGCTGAGTTTTCAGGGGACATCCTCTGCAGTTTTGGCACAGGGATTTCTAAGCCAGTTCCTCCTCCTCAGTGCTGGATTTTTGGGGGTGGTTGAGAGGCTTTAATCCCATGCAGTGTGGACACCCAGCTCTGTGGAGGGAGGCCAGACCATAAAATAATTTTTTGTCTGGGCTCTTTGAAAAATGATATTACTGGGCAACTGCATCACACGGGAAAGTGCCTCGGGCCTTTCCCCCTTCTCCCTCCTTTTCCATGTCACAAAGCCAGCAGCTTCCACCATAAACCCCGAGCTGTTCAGGGTCCGGTGGGGGAACAGCCTGCAGGTGAATTGAATTTGTATCCCACCCTCGCAGGAGGGCTCAGATCCAGCCTGGGGATCCTGAGCACAGCCTGTGCACTGAGCACTAACTCACAGCAGTTATTTAGGAGCTTTATTTGCACGAGTGGCCAGCTGCTGTGAACACCAAACACTGCTTTTCCTTGTGTGACATTTGGGGGCTGACTTCCAGCCTCTAGTCATAACCATGTAATTAACCATCAGCTTAATTATATCAAAATAATTTGATTTCTGGTCGCTTACGTTGAAATTCTGGGTTCGGTGGGATGTTTGACAGAATGTGCTTGAGCTTCTTGATTTTATAGGAGGAAACAAATATGAGGTGTGGGGAACAAAACCCTGAAGTTCATCAGAAGCTTTTCAGCTGTGGATTTTGCCCCGTGCTGGGACGTTTTTATTCACACAGAACAGATGCTGCTCATTGATAATCGATCAATAACTGCTATATTTGCCTCCTTTGGCAAGGTGTCTTCCCATGAGGAGCGTGAAAACCGCACCAAATCTGCCGTGGTGCTGGGTAATGGGACAAAATTCTCCTTTTTTTCCTGGAGAACCGGGATGCGGCTTCTGCTGCCATCTGGTGCTGGCGCCCAGTTTGGCCGGGGAACTGGTCCCAGTGATCCACAAGGCAAATGTAATGGTCTTTCTCGACGTCCAGGCTTGGCCCAAGGGCAGAGACACCAAAACATAGGCTGGAAAAATAGAGGAGAAATGATGACTACATAATATATATATAATATAGGAATATATGGAATATATGGCACTGGTTCCAGTGGCTTTGTGGGGTGTGGAGTAGCTTAAAGCACATGGTGAGATGCCACTTGGAGGGAACACAGTGAGCAAACACCACAATTTCCCCAATATTTATAGCAGCAAAGATGCCCCCCAGAGCACGCTGTATTTCAGTGGGTTGGGGATGGACAGCTGCTCTTGTCAGGGAATAGTTACAGGCAATATTTCTGTAAAACCTGCAAAACACCTCCTGCCACATCCTTCTGGCCCTTTTGGGTTTCACAGGGTGAAATGAGAATTTTCTGCATTCATTTCAGTCTGCTGAGGAGGAATTATTTCCTCTGTGCTAATCAATCTTTACAGGAGTAGCAAACCCAATTTTTCGTGTGTTCCAAACAGATCTAAAAATGACCTGCAGGGAATCGTCTGGGTAAAACAAAACTGAGCTGGCCTGGCTGTGCTCTCACAGAGAGAGTGGGAGCAGCGTTACTGGGCTCAGGAAAAAAGTTCACCTTTGGTGTTTGAAAACCGTCTGAGCTTGATTAAAACCTTCTGAGCTGATTAAAGGCCTGGGTGAGAGCTTTGCCTGGTGCCAGAAGCAGCAGAGGGCACTGCTGCCGTTCTTACAGCAGCTCTGCCCTGGTTCCAGGATTCCAGAGAAACACAGAACAGGCTCAGAGGGAAGGGGGTCCTGGAGCCCAACTCCCGGCCCTGCACCCCACGAAGTGCCCAGCTCCGGGTGGGGTTTGGAGCAGGGTCCAGGGGTGCGATGAGCAGCAGCTGCACCTTCCGTGCCGCACTCGGGGCATCCCTGCCCTGGGGACAGAGCAGTGACAGGGTCACCCTCGCGCTGTGTGTGCCACGCCTGAGCATCTCTGCCGGCCCCGAGGGGTGACTGCAGCTGGGCGTGACACGGCTAAAACCGAGCCGGAGGAATGTGGGACCTCCGCAGGGATCCCCAAATCCTGTTTTCCTGGGGCTGCGAGTTGCTCACTCAGGGATTTATAAACGTGACGCTGCTGACCTGGTTGCTGAGCGTTTTCTTTCACAACAGGTGGATGCTCGGGGACAAAAGAGGAAGGGCAGGCAGGATTCGGGGTCAGCCGTGGTGCCTGGGAATCTGTGATGGTGAGTGGGGAGCACTGCCAGCGCTGGGAATGATGGAAACTTTGTTCTCCAGCAGTACAGGGAGAAACTGGGAATTGCAGGAAGCTAAAAGGTATCTGGTGGGTTCAGAAAACCCACAGTTTTTAAGGAAAAGGTAGTTAAGAAAGGGGAGTGAGGTGGAGGCAGGTCTGCTGGGAGAGGGCAATGTGCATAGATGTTATTTTGGATTATATTTGGGTGATTTTTTGCAGGTTTTTAAACAGCTGCCTGGCCAGAGAATGAGGAAAATCATCTGTGAATGAAGAGGGACGGTAAATGGGTGTCTAAGTGTAGCTAGTTAGTAACCATGAGAACAAACCAGCCCTACCAGAACAGACTGGTGCGCTTTTTTCTGGTACTTTTTCTAATAAAATGTTTTGGGGAAAGGAGAGGCTTCGCTGGGGGCCACAGTTTCTCTCACCCTTCTGTCTGAGGCAGCAGGACCAGTAATTTTACCCAGGCTATTGTAAATGCAGGTGCAGAGCTCCTGAGTGTGTCATTCTTTCATCTGAAAAATTACCCTGCTCTTTTCTATGAAGAAAAAGGATCATTTACCGACAGTGCAGGCTGTTCTTTTAATATGGGGTATTGGGGAGGTATATTTCCTTTTGTGCAGAGGCAAAGGATATCTGCACCACCTTTCTGAGAATTAGAACAAAGGGGGTGAATGGGAAGGTTTTCAAATGCATCTGTGATCTGAGCATCTGCAAAATACAAGGGAGTTGAATACATGAAAAGAAGAAGTTAATAATGCTGGGCTACAGACAATTCTGATGCAAATGAACCAAAAGTTGGCAGAGACCAGTCTCTTTTCATTTCTGTTTTTGACAGTCACAAGAGTGTGATGTAAGGCTTATATTCAGAATTAATCCTACCTTGCACTGAAGATTCTGAATTCCAGACTGATTTGTGTTGTTCTGATCATATCAACTGTTTTGATGTTTCTGTTTTCAGAATTAGATTTAATTTTTCCCTTTGCAGAGATTTTTCCCCAGCATTAATTCTGTCTCTTCCAGTCCACGTTGTGTTGGCACTGGCCTTAGTTTGACTCTGTTCCTGGTGAAAAGCTCCATCTGATCCTCATCATCAAATTGGATCCAGGTACTTACTTTTGAAGATGTTCCATCAAGATTTCAGGTTTCTCAATAAGAAGACTAATTTTTTTTTAAAAAAAAAGCATCCTGGCAATATCAAGTCACTGGTCAGAATTCTTTCTTGTGCTATCAAATAACTCACAGGGCAGCACAAACCTGAAGGTCAAAGGAATAGAGAGCCTCAATTACAAGAGGATGAGCAACTTCTTTAATCCCTGGACTGTTTTGTGGGGGTTTTAACCAGTGTTTAATACAAGGGTGGAGTGTTTGATAAGCCAACGACTGCAATGGAGCAGAGCCACACCGTGAGGTGATGTCAGTGACTTTGCTGATTGGGGACAGCAAAGCTCTTGAACTTAAAACTGCAGCACCTTAGAGCTGCAAGGAAATTTTTGGTAATGGCCAAGCTGCAAATTGGCTCCCTGGTGGCTCTGAGAGCAGAAATTGGCATTAACTCCTGGCGAGCTAACAAGGTTCAGCCTCCCTGCAGGATGGATGTGTTTGCAGTGCTCCAAGGACTCTGGTACCTACTGGGGCAGCTGGTTTGGGATAAGGGTTTGCTGTGGCAGCCTAGACAAAAGAATGAGCCCCCCGTCTGCATTGCCTTTGGAACAAGAACCTGGTGTTTCACACCTGCACAGAGCCTGCAGTGATAATCCCTTCCCTCGCCAGTAACAAAAACGGGGTTTGGCCATTTTACTTTTCCTGTCACCTGCTGAACTGGGCCTGCTGCTGCTTCAGCCCATCCCACAGCTGCCAGTGCCTGGTGGCACAGGATACCACAGAGGAATCCAATCTCACTCTTCTTGTCACTCCTCAGGCTCTTTTCAGAGCCGCTGGTGACCCAGCTTCCCCCGTTCTTGCAGCAGGGTGTTTATCTTGCTCGCTCGACTTGGGTGACTTCTGGCAAGGAAAGGCCCCAGAACAACCAGTCCCCCCAGTATCACGGGCCAACTGGTAGCTGGAGTGGCAATTTCAGTATCTTGGAGCAGTTTGTGATGGTGTGTTCTGTTCTATCTCCCCAGGTAGATATCTCACCTGATAGCCCAGGTGATAGAAATAAACCCTTTTCCTTGAAATACTGCGAGCCGGAGTTCTGTGAGGAATTCTGGCCTCTCTTCTGTTATAAGTGCTGGAAGCGCTGGTGACTTGTGGGCAGGAAGCCACTGCAGTTCCCAGACCTCCCCAAAGCAAAGGTGTTTTCTAGAAAACCAAGAGGTTTTCCCCACAGTTCCCTTCAGCCCATCCACTCAGAATGACAGAGTGTCAACTTTGCCAGTGTGAAAGTTTAGCCTAGCAAGGGTTTAAGGGGTGTTTGGCTTTAGAGGGATCCTACAGAAAACAGAATTAATTCCTCCAGGTTGCACGTCTCACTGGTAACTTGGTTTAAAATCCAGTGCTGCAGGACTGTGCTTGCAGAAGCAGCTGGGAAACTGAAGCAACCAGAAGCTTTTAAATTTTTCAGTTCATCAAGCTGCTTTCCTAAAAAGAGTTGAGGCCTGCTGTGAACCAAGGTCCTTCCTCAAAAAAAAATCACCAGTTTTCCTGGGAAGAGTGAAATGGTGTGATGAGTAAACCAGTTTTTTAGTTATTTTTATTTACAAGTGGAAACCCACCCAATTCAGAACGCTTCTGGGGCGCACGCAACGACGCATTTCCTGTGTCAGGGAGATTACAGTCCTGACAAGATTGATAAAGAGGAAAGTAATTGGTTTTATCTGTTTTAAAGGCAGAAAAGCAGACTCCTTTAGTCACTCAGGGAGACTCAGAGCACCTCCCAAACACCCCAAGCCATTCTCCACAGGTCTCTCTCTTCTCCACATCCTGCTTCGAGACAGGAGGTGAGTCCTGGCTGTGTATTTTGATGCTCCTCTTCATGTTAAATTTCTCCAAAATCTCTCCACTTCTCTTACCTAACTTTCCTTTCCTGGTTGCCAGCAGCTCTCAGTCCTACCCTGACACTGTCAAAGATGATCTGGGGATGGAGTTTGGGTATCACGCCAACATTCCCAATCGCTCATCTCAGATTTATTAACCCTTGTGCAAGTCAACTAATGTAGTTCAGCCCCAAAATTGGGACAATGACATTTACATAACGATTGGAGGTGTTAGTAATCAGCCTGAATAATGAAAGGCATTTCCCTGTGTTTGTGTCAGTGTGTGACCATTGAGAAATAATTTATTTGTCACATTCACGTGCCACCATCTCCATCAGAATTTAGGCTTTGTGGTACCTTTTTATTTCTCGTGATCCCTCAGGAATTGTGAGTCATCAGAGGCTGTTTGAAATTAAGGTTGAGAGGTAAGAACTATGTTCTTCAACCCTGTTAGATGTTAATAGAGACAATTTGCTAATTGCTTCCTGCTCAGTGGAAATGCCTCCTGCTGGATGTAGGTTTGGGGTGTAGGTGGAGGCTGAACAGAGCCTCTCTGTATCAGGCACATCTGTGCAAGTTGTCAAACAGCACCATTTTTGTGAAATTATCTTTTTTGTTAATCTAAATCCCTATTTCTATGAACTGAGAGCCCCAGTAGAAGGAGGAAAAAAAAAAGCAGAATGTTTTTATGCTCATTTCTCAAGTTACTGCCAACATTTCTCTTTGTTTTCTTCCGTGGGAGAAAGGAAGCACAACCTGGCTTAGAGTGCTGAGCCACAGCGTTCTGCTCGTGGTGTTAGGGAGGACACGCTCAAAAGGGACCTAAAACTCCTCTGTTTCTCCTGTCACTGCAGTCTGTGGAGGGAAGAGCTGTCACAGCCCGGGATGCTCATCCCAACACCCCAGCGGAGCTCCCAAGGTCGCTGCTGAACTTGCCCAGCTCAGAGCTGCTGTTTTAACTGCAGCCCTTTTATAAATAGGACAGGCTCAGCTGCTTAGCAGTCTTATCTCCACCAATTACCAGGGATAAGTGCTCCTCGTGCTGCAGAGTTCAGGCCTCTTACAAAATATTGAGCAACCGCAGGGAAGCCACCGCGCTGTGGGAAGAACAACCTGCCACTTGAAGCGTTTATTTTTCAGCAGCCAAAGTAAATTGTCGTGGCTGTAGTGGGGATTCATCATTTTCACCCTGATGGGTTTGGAGGAATCCATCCCAAGAGCCAGCCTTGGTCAGTGGGCGGTGGCTGGCAGAGGCTCCGTGTCCGAGCATCTCTCCTGGGATGGTTTTTCACTTCAGGTGTCAGGGCAATGCTTTGGCTCCCTAAAGCTGAGTTCCTGCCTAGTGTCATGTTCTGGTGTCCCTTTACACTTTGAGAATCCCTTTCAGCACGTTAAAGACATTTGAGGCTCTGAGATATCATTAACTCCACAGAGCTGGGTATTGTTGCCTTAATTCCTTGCACACTAGCATCTGGAAAGAAGGACTAAAGAGACATTTTGGCTCAAAATCCTGTACTTTCAGGAGTGGTGTAACACGGCCAGTGGTATTTTCCCACATCTAACAACTGCTTCCTCTTTTTCGAGTTTGTTTCAGCCTTTACCGACCATCAGTTATTTACAGCTCCCTGGTTCCTCAAAAACAAATTGCAACATAAAGGAGGAAGAAGAAGAAGAAAAAAATCCCCAATTGCCACATTCTCATATGGTGTAACTAGCTCTTGCTTTGTGGATTCATCCTGATGTGATTTATCCAGTGAGCTCCATGTGTGAGTGTGGCCTCTTTAAAGTAGCATTGGCTGAAGATGCGATTTTGAAATTACAAAACCTGATGGGTTTGGTAACTGAAGAATTGTTTTCTTGCTCGCATCCATCCAGGGGCTTGATCCTACCTCTGTTGAAGTTGTGACAAAGCTCCTGATGATTTCAAGGTACCAAAACCTTTTGGGTTTTTTTCTGTTCAAGTACAGATTGGAAAATGGTTTCTTGCATTTCACCACTTCATGTCTGTAGTTGAGGCTGAGTGATCCTCACAAAGCGGCATGCGCTGTCAAACACTTTCGTGTCACAAGGGGTATTTACCCGATGATGAAAGGCCAGATTGAGGTAAAAGTTCGCGACAGGTATTGTAGGGAGATGTGAGCAGGGTGTGAGGGAAGCGTGTGCCAGCAGCCACATCCTTGGCAAAGGGCGGGGTGTGAGCTGCAGGGCAAAAGGCAGGCGGAGATGAGGGGATGGTGCAGTGCGTGCCCACCCTGAGAGCGCGCGGTGGAGGTGAGATGGCTGGGGACGGGGGATGGTGGGAGGGATGGGATGGTGGGAGGTGAGGTACTTGGAAGGGTGGGATGGGGGGAGATGGGATCGTTGGAGGTAGGAAGTGTGGGATTGCTGCAGGGGTGGGATGGCTGGAGAGGTAGGATGGCTAGAGGTGTGAGATGTTTGCAGGTGCGAGATGGTTGGAAGTCAAGAGGTGTGATGGTTTGGGGGATGTGGGATTTGGGCTGAAGGTGAGGGGGGGCTGGAGGTGGAGAGTGTGGGATGGTTAGAGGGGTGGGATGGCTGGAGAGGGAGGATGGCTAGAGGTGTTTGGAGGTGCGAGATGGTTGGAAGTCAGAGGTGTGATGGTTTGGGGGATGTGGGATTTGGGCTGAAGGTGAGGGGTGGCTGGAGGTGAAGAGAGTGGGATGGTTAGAGGTGGGGGATGGTTGGAGGTGACGGGTCGAGGGATGGCTGGAGGTGAAGGGTGTGGGATGGTGAGAGGTGGGGGATGGTTAGAGGTGTGGGATGGCTGGAGGTGTGCGATGCCCATGTCCCCCATTGGGACCTCTAACACCGGTGTAACCCGGTACGGTGCCGGACACTCAGGCAACCGCTACGCAACCACAGCCCACCCAGCTCCCCGGCGCCAAACCCGTGGCTAATTACCGCTAATTAGCGCTAA
>VWPU01008338.1:0-79963 GCA_013398955.1 Callaeas wilsoni | reverse complement strand
GGGAGGGGAGGGGAGGGGACATTATTTTTTAAAATATGAAGAAAACTTAGATCATAGTTAGCAAAAAGGACTGTAATTATTAAACTATAGAACAATTTATAATAGTTGATTTGACTACAATTTTTTTCAATATACACTCTACAAGATGTATGCAGATATTCGTTATTTTGAGTGCAGAAAAATAAATTTGTAATTGGAATGTGAAAAGTATGCCTCCTAATAAAATAAATCTTTATTACTACATAGCTGTATAAATAAAGTCAACCATAACAAAACAAATTGTAATATATACTTAACAGAATAAAAAAGGTGCAGACATGAGGAAAGTATCTTAAGTACAAGGAAGTTTGTGTAATAAAATGTATTAATTTACAGAACTGTCATGGAACACCATGAAAAAACATCACAACTACAAAATTACTTAGGTTTTGCAAGTGTACATATATATGGGTATTTCAGAAGTGGAACAATCTGCAGAACACCAAGTATGGCTTACTATCACGCTTGAAATGTTTACAGGTAATTACTTATTGTTACTTTATAGCTAGCTAGACTTTATAGTATGAGTTACAGTAAAAATATCCTCAGAAAAAAACATTGTACCTACTTGTAGCATATGCGCCTACATTTCTCTGTTTAAAGAAATACAGTATAACATAAACATTTCAAATATTTTAATCTTAATAATATATTATTAGCTAATATAGTAAATATATTAAAAATATTAAAATATTAATATGATCTAATATAAATTTCAGATTTTATCCTCAGTCATCAAAATGTAACACCATTGAAGAACTCATCTGTGAGACTGGGCTAGAAACAGAAAACCCAAGCCCCGAACATTTTACTTCTGACAGGGATCTTTCAGAGATTTTTTTTCAGCTGTGAAGTCCATGCCAGCATTACATAGCAAAGCACCTTCAACTGCCCTGAAGAAAGGGGAAATAAAACTCTTCCCTCTCCGCTTCGGCTTCCATCGTCACTCATTCACTGTACATCAAAGGGAATCAGCACAACCTGACACACAAGGCCTGTTCCCCTCAGTGATCCGGCAGGTGCTGAGGCCAGACAGAAAGCCTGTTTTCCGCAGCCTTTTACCATGTTTGATCACTGGTTACTTTTGATCTGACACTGCCCTCGCACTAGTAATGACTTCCCCCTCACAGAACCCACCTCGCATCTGTCACCCGGAATAAAGGGTATCACACTGCACCCTGACAAGGCCTATGGCCATGAGATGTGCTGCCAGCGAGAGGCTCCCCAGCTCCCACCATTTCCAATTCAGCTCCCTTTGTTCTGCTGGGTACTGGGGCCACGGCACCAGTGACAACGGAGAGGATTATACACCAGCTGTGAAGCTGAGCCTTCATGAATTTATATCTTTTCATCTCAGCTTCATCGTCTCCCTAAATGCAGTGAACTTCATGGTGGTTACTATGGAATACACTGCCAACAAATACTATGGAAAGTTTGTTTAAATCCTCTTTCCCTGCAAAAGAAAAGACAGCGAATGTCCTCTAGTTAAACTGAGAGGCACATTTTTTCCCCCAAATATTATTATCAGTTTTCCAACTGATGTTGCAGGAGGTCACAAAAAGACAGCTGGTTCATACCACTGGAAGGGCAGAGGTGAGATGAGCAAGGTATGATTTTTGTTTCATTGACAAAAAGTGTTTGAGAGTTAAATGAGCAAGTTCTTTATATCCACTTTTTCCCTGCAATTCCGTGTTTTAACAGTAGGTAAAGTCGAGGAGGACTTTAAATCATATCATGTTACTTGGAGAATATACAAAAGAAAAAAGTATGCAGGTTTTTACATACTACACAATAATAGTACAAATTTTGGTTTAGCTTTTTAACTACATGTGTTATTGTTGTTCGAATTTCAGTGTAGTGTATATTTGAAAGATATACAATCTTTTTGGGTCTGGAAGTCCAGTTAAAGAACTGAAACTCATATTACAAAGGATACAATCCCACTTTTCCACTCCTACATAAGCACAGATTTGCGTGACATAGGTCAGAGCCTAATATTAAAGATTACACATTAATACCCTAAATAAGATGTTCCTGTCTTCCAGAGAGTGTAGCATGGTCATTCTTCAAAACCAATAGGAACTGAGCATATTAGAAGCTTTTTGAAGACCTAAGTGTGAGTACAGGAACTCAATTACATAAACTGCTTAACTTCCAAAACTGAAATCAGATATTCTAAAGAGTTGTAGGTCTAACTGACACTTACACAATTCAGAAATCAGTACCTCCAGTCACTACTAATTTTTAATTAAGTTCTGTTGAAAATTCCACTTATTTTTCCAATTATTGTCTCTCAAAAGTAAAATTCAAACTCCAGAAGCTAGCTGGCCTCTTTAGAGGTCTGCTGGACTCATGGCAAGATAATTATGCACATCAATAGAACATTTCAACTTGCTGACATTCCCACATGCATCCTGGAATAATCCTGAAGTGAAGAGAAAGAATACACAGAAAATGAGGTCTCTCATTTTCAGTCCTTTTCCATCAAGAAATTCCAGGTCAATACATTAGCATCAAAAAGATTTACTCAAGTCCATCCTCACAAGGTCACACAATAACTGTAACAGTTACAGAAAGTCACGACAACAGATAGATTTGTAATTTCTGCAAGGCACTACTAATTGGGAACACCAAAGCACTGCAATGTCTCTTTAAGGAACACTGCATTGTATTTAAAGAAGCTGGCTACCTTAAGATAAACAATCATTTTCATAGTTTTTAATATAACCATGGTTTCTTGACAAAATTCAGCTTTTTCAAATAAAACAATCACATTTTGTCTGATAACTAAGTCTTAAAGGTCAGAGTCTATCCCTATATCATCTTTGTTCTAAATGGGTTTTTACTTAACTTAAAAGTGGGTTACTAGATTAATATTATGGATAAAAAAATAGATCTTCAAAACAAAACAATACAGGTAAGACAAGTATACAAAATAGTGAGAATTAAACTGGAACAGATCTCTCTCTGATTTGAATTAAAATGCCGCAGATTTTAGAAGAAAATCATAATGATGACAAAAACATTGGAAATACCTGAGGAAAAGAAAACAAAAAGTATCTTCAATATTTCTTGGCTTATTTGAACAGAATAAAACAAAATGCACATGATTCAAACTGATGAGATATCTTTGCATATGGCAACCTATGTGAAGTTTTAAATATAGCCTAGATGACAAACACTTCAGCTATTCTGGAATTAAAAAAACAAACCTCAGGCAATGGAAAAAAGAACAAAACTTAAGTTTAGCAATCTTGAAAGACAATTAAAGTAATAATTAGAAAGACAGCAGATATTTAGAGCTAGACACTTTTTTAGAAACAGATTAAAAGTTCATTGAAATTATAACCATAACAGAAAAGATGAACAACTCCACGGAGCAGCAACATGTTCCTCTGTATCAGAGGGTATGAAGGGGAAAGGAAAAAACCCACAACCCAAAACCCCCCCCACACATACCTTCCTGCAGGAAGGCATGACTGACTCTACAGGTCACATCCTACTGAGTAACTGCTTTGTGCAGGGCAGAGCAGATCTTACTACCAACTCCTGGTGATATCCCCTACATTAGGGATTGTTGCTGGTAATTTCTCTTGCCTGTTGATGGAAGTCTTAACACCCATTCTGATGCAAAACAACAATCTTTTTGAAGCCCTGTTTATTTTTACTGGATGAGGATGCCAATGTTAATGGTATCAGACAGATAAAGCTAAACAAACTGACCTTGAACAAACTCCATGTCAGTAAGTGAAAACTGAAAATAAACTGTGAAAGTACATAAGGCAAAGACAAAAGTGCTCAACAGAAGGAACGCTTGAGGGGGAAAAAAAAAATCACTTCAGTCAACTTAAAAGGATTGCAATAACACTGAATAACAACAAGGTGAAAATTATGGGGTTGCATCATAATTGTAATCTACTACCTGAATTTGAACAGGAATTATGGTCTGCAAAGACAGAAGCCCTTTGCCTCCTTCAAACAGTTTGCAAGAGAGAATAAAGAGAAAAAAAAGTCTAAAATCTTTGTGAGACAAATAATAACTTCCAGTAAACACTTTCAATATCACTTGCACTATAGAGAAAAAATCAGTTAGCTACTAAATTCCATGCTATTTGCATAACAACTAAATTAGGCTCAATAACAAGGATAAAACCTTTGCAAAATCATTTAGATTTCAGAGGAGAAATGATAAAGAAAAAACATGGCTACACAAAAATACAGTTTTATGAGTAATCAAAAAAAAAAATCTTTCACATAGTAGTTTTTATTTTTAATTAAGGTCAGCATTTAATACTGCTACTGTTAAACCAAAATTGTCAATCATCAGAAGAGTCCGATGTTTTCTCTTATCTGAAGCTTTGGAATTCTGTTTCTTGTTCCTTGACTGGAGAGCAGGGAGAGTTTTCAAAAAGATAAGGGACTCTAAAACCATTCCACAGACTAACTTTGATTACGGCAACAAATAAACAGTTCCCCTGAAAGATACAATAATTAAGTAGAGGAAAATTGCACCTTTTCTGCCCTTACACCACACCATCCCCTGCAGCCCACAGTGGTCAGAAGAAAACACATTCTTAATAACAGAAAGAGAATATTAAGGTTGAATTGTCAGCCTCCATCCATCAGAACTCCTCACACATTGGCACTGAGTTGGGCAACTCACAAATAATATTGTGTGTTGTGCCTTTAAAAAAAATAAATTAACATAGGAGAGCTCTTGACCTTATACAGATGCATATAATTTACCCAACTAACTTTAAATCGAAACACTTTATAAATTGATATTTAAATTATTTACATAATATTAAGTTTGTGTTTAGGAAGAAAACAAACAACAAAATGTATATGGAATACCAAAATACCTTTAATCACAATGGTAATTCAAGAGCTGTACAAATAGCAGCTACGGGATATTAAATAATTTAAAACTTCTCCATCTGTGTAATTCACCTCGAAATAGTCACAGGACTGATTTAGGCTCATAAATTCACAGCGAAATAGTTTAAAAACTTACTTAATAAAGACTTTCGGTTTAGCTGATAAAAATCACAGTGTTAATATAATAGATTGGATTTTATCAAGGCACTGGAATACAGGTAAATTCAGTGGTAAGTTCACAGATTTATAAACGGTGCACCATCACTGAGCGACCACCTGTCTACCAGTCATTTCTTAGGCTTTACTCTGCTAAACACATATGTCTTTTTTAAAGATGTTTTTCTATAACTGAAATCCATTGGTAAATGCTTATAAAATGGTAGCATAGAATAAAACATTAAAATATCTGTGTGAATTTAGACCTGCAATCTATATGGCTGAAGTCTACCTATGGCAAAAGCATTCCAGGTCAGCAGTGAAATAGTTTTTCAAATTGTGCTGTACAGCTGTATGAGATTTCACTGCTAAAGATGAATCCAAAACCATTTTTCATAATTCCTATCAGCAGACTCAATGTCTTAAGACTTCCGCCTCCTCCTTCCATTTTGAGGAACCTATAAACCAGGGAACACATTCAAGAATTAATTTTCCCAAGTTAGTCTGATGCTCATAATCTATTCCTTTTATTCCACACTCACCTATTACTTTGGTAATTTTTTATTTTAAAGACAAGATCATGTGGAGCACAAATTAGCAAACCTCTATGATAAAAATGGCTTACATTCACTCTTAGAAATAATACTAACAACACCAATGACTTAAACACGTTCCAGAAATGGGGGGGAAAAAAAAGCAAACAAACATGAGTGTGGGGAAAATCTGACCCCCCCAATCCCTACTCTTTTCCAGCAGAAAAAAAAGCCAGAATGGGCTGTAAGACTAGGTATATTTTGAGAGCAGCATCACTTATAACTGAGCTATCCTTTGATTAGGCCTAACTTCAACTTTAGGCGAGAACCACGGAAAAAGTAGGAGAGAAGCTTACCATTATACCAGTATAGAAGCATGCATTATAAAGTCTCTTTTCAGTATCAGAGAGTATATGACTTCTGGGAAAGCAGGTTTGTTTAATTGTCTTGCA
The DNA here is from genome assembly GCA_013398955.1 of Callaeas wilsoni. NCBI lineage: Eukaryota > Metazoa > Chordata > Aves > Passeriformes > Callaeidae > Callaeas > Callaeas wilsoni. The sequence goes on along the minus strand of VWPU01008338.1, from coordinate 73,905 downwards.
GACTTCACCAGCAATGCTTTTCCAGAATTCTCAGTGTCTTTAATCCCCAAGCCATATTCTCCAAATGATCATAAAAACCCCCAAACCTCAAAAGCAAACAAACAAAAAACTCCACCCAAAACCCATCACCAAGGAACTTTATTTTTAGCTTTCCAAGACAAAACCTAGTCATATTAGTTAAAGCTGCCAAAAAAAAGCAGTGCCATCCACTGATTTTTTACTACAAGGATGGAAAGTCTCTCAGAAAAGACAGAAGAGAGTCAAGAGCTATCCACTTTCCTTATTTCCTCATGTTCCTCTCATAAAACCACCAAGGAACAAAGCATAGATGAGCAAAACTAAATCAAGTCGAAACAACACAAAACCACCACTACCTGCTTTTATTTGACCCTACACTTAGAGCAGACCATAGCATGTAGTGAAAGAAGTACCAGGTAGCCTTACCAAACCTTTTCACACCCTGAACAGAAAATGTTCATCCTGTGCCAAGTCACGCCACATTGCTCTGTATACATCTAAGTAATCCATCTAAAAATTAATTATCTTTAGCACAGACGACATGTATATGCAGAAAATAATAATGCTTCTCTTCAAACCTTGGTTTGAACATAGGCAAGCTGTATTTTTCAAAGGATAATAAAACAGCAAAAGCACATCTGTCATCCTGCTGTGGTTTCCCATGTTAACTGGTGCAGAAAAAAACCTGAATTTTAATGATTCATAAGCAATTTTAAGGATTCATAGAGATTTTTTACTTTTTTGTGAAAAATGAGAACTTCTCTAAACAAAAGATTGGCACAAACACATACTCACTAGCTAGAAGGAGAAAGTCTAATGTAAAAAGTAAGGGAAAGCTATATGCAACTGAAAATGTGAGGTCTTAAAATGGAAATTGTAATGCTACATTTATGCAGGTACTACAAACTGCAGTGACAGCAATATGAAATTAATTGGTAGTTCTTCAACAATATTTGTTTTCAGAATCAACAGCTGCTTTTACAAAAATGTTGATTTTGTGGTGTACAACATTTAGTAATTACTCCTTACATTCAGGAGTCTATCTTTTCTGCAAGACAGGAAAAGAAGTCAGAAAAAAAAAAAACAAACAAGAAAACCATAATCATACATCTTCTGAATACAATTACAAACAGGTTAACCAGTAAAAACAGTAATCATTCGACCTACTATGTTAAGCAAAGAAAATAATTTGCAGTGTTACCTGAAAAAATAAAATTAATTGAATACTACTTTTAAGATAGCCAAATCTGTCAAAAACACAAATGCCTAGAAAATCAAATAGATGAAAGAGGGGTGCAGTCTCCTGTGAGAGAGACTAACTATTGCAGAAGTTGCCTGTCCTACTAAATACAGCCCTAGCACACCAATTCATGCATGGCATGGCAGATTTGATACACAAAGAATGACACCTTTAACAGAATTACCAGATTAAAAGAACAATTTATCGAGGTACACATTCTTAAGCCAAGGTATCTAAATATCTGATCTGCCTGTTGTCTTTTATCATACACTGAAGTTTCTCTTCCTTCAAAGCAGCATTTCCTAAAAAGACCAGACATAGAAAGACATGAAGTATGTTTAATTCAATAAGAATGTATTAAATATTTTTTTGAACTGCTGGACAAAAATATTACATTTTTACTTGCAAATATTATTTGAAAATATAAGCCAAATAATATTACAGAATGAAATATTTAAATTCTTTTCCTTCAAATAGCATGCTAAAAATGGTGAAGCATTTATATACATATTGCACTACAAAATTTCTACACAGCTAGTAGCATCTAAATGCAAACCAACTGCAGAGAGATACTCTTCAGCTCAAAAGTGCTTATACCAAAAAAACCACCAAGTTTTCAACTGTTTTTAATGTATATTAAGTATCTTTAATCACCTTATGTCACCTTGTCCATCTTCAAACAAAATCTATTGCTAAATGGCAAATAGACATTGTTCTGCAGACACAAAAATACCAATACATTACAAATTATTAAATTAGTGTCACATGACACCACATTTCTATGCATTAATAAGTAAATAGCTTAAAATTGACAAAAATAGTTAACATAGGCATCTGAGTCTACTTCTAAATTAAAATATACTTGAAATTTTCCTTACAAATAATTGTAGTTTGAGAGCAGGAGCTTAAAATCTTGTTTCAATATTCTAGTTGTGCCTACTTTAACGTACAAACTGCACTATCATCACCTGCACAAGATTAGAAGAAATAATTACCAAAGCCAAAGTTGGCAACAAAAATAACTTAGCATAGCAGCTTTTTGCAGTACCTCACTCAAGTTTTATTTTGGGAGGGTGTCAGGTCACAGATATATTAGACCTCTTTCTACTGTCTAAGAATTATTACTGCCACGTAAAAGCACAAGCCAAGGAACTAAACCAGCAGTATCTCACCATGAAAATCCAGGATATTCCTGTTTCGGTAATACTTTTCAGTCCCAGGACAGAGTGCTTTATACGAGAGGAAAACCATGATCTACCCGAGTATACGTTGTAATGCAGCCCAACTGTCACCTGCATGAAAACAACAACTAGGCCACTGCCACAGTATCTGAAGTGGCTGGAACTACCATCAAAGAAGTTCTGAATTTCCAGATAACTTCACCCACCACAGAATGAAGCATATAGAGGAGTCAGGCAGTGGCCTTCACAGGATGTGACGGTCCTGCCAGGTATAATCACAAGAATTTTGTTGCCTTACAACAACAACAACAACAACCAAAAAAACCCCCACTATCTATCTATATATCTTCCTCCAAAGGATGACCGTTCTCCCAATTTTTCATTTGTTTATTAGAATTAGTAAGAAAGTAGTGCCATTCAAGCTTAAAATTCACTGTCCATATAGCTTTTCTCCCAGCAAAAAAAATAACATCAACCACTTATCTCTACAGGCACTGCAGTTTCACATGATTTCACAGAGGACTAGTATCACAATCGAAAAAACAAAAGGTCAGCTGTAGCAACCCTTCCATAATAGTTTATTTGCAACACCTTTCTCAAGCAAGACTAAAAAAAAGGCAAAAAAGCACAGAACATCTACAAGATGTACATACTGCAAACACCCACGCTATTTCTATCTAATTAAATGCAATCCAAAACTTTCCGAAACTTTGTTGCAAATACTTCAAAACATGGAGAAATTGTAGGCTATGAGCAACAGGAACAGTACAGTGTTCTCCAGACTGTACAGTGCTGAGACATTTTAAAAAACCCCAGGACATTATCCCAAGAATGAGCTCTATAGGAAGAATAAACTTTCTACGGTATTCTGAGATGCAAAAGACGTACTAAAAATGAAAGAAAACAGTGCAATATAGAGCTGTTCTGAAACCTATAAAGTAAAAATTTCTGAAGTGTGCACCATTAAGGTATTTTCAGAAATGCCTAAAACCACAGGAATTACCAACCACTATTTCATTTAGAAATTCCCATCTTTCTGAAATAACAAGTATGTTTAAACACCCTTATGTAGTAGCTGAAATCATCCAATTTCAAGACTACAATCACAAATCTCTCACTCATGTTATACAATATAGGTCTTCTCTACATAGCTGAGTAATCCACCATATTTTCAAGAGGCTGCACAAGATTAACAGCAAACACTCTCCCCCCACCAAAACAATCCAGTAACTTCAGTGTGACCAACGACTTTCATTTTCACGTATTTTAAACAGCAAATCAAAAAAATGTATTAAAAAACTTCAAAACTAGTTTAAAGAAAAATATAAAACTGCTTTTATAAAAGCAGTTTTATAAAACCTGTGACATCTCCAAACATGAACAGAATTGGAAAAAAAATAAAAGAGAATTTTGTAGATGAAGAGAGTTGCAAGGCTGACATTTCATGGAAAGCACACACCTCTTCAGTAGCACCTACACCTTGCTGCAGGCTTTGCAGCAAGTGACAGCGGTGAACTGTACAGCTGTAGCTCCGGCGCAAAGTCGCGGAGAGCATCAGCAGGGCAACCTCTGCAGACACACACGGCCTGCAAGCAAATCCTCTGGGCACGGGGCACGTGTGCTAATAAGGGAGACCACGGCAGAGGCACAGCTACGCCCCTAAGAGCAGCACTGTGCTGTGTGACTGTGTGATCATCACTGTAAAAACGCAACCCTTGGAAAGAGCCAGAGGAACTCTTCTGGAAAACTCCCATTGGCAAAGCACCCTCACGCACAATGAAGTTGGCCCATTGACCCATTTACCAAATCCAGTATTTTTTTCTTTTAAGAATGAGCAAAATAAAAAATACTTTATGAAAAACTCACCCTTTGAGGTGAGTTTGTTTGTTTTTCTCTGTTTAAGAAGAAAAATATTTTAAAATAAGTACTTCCCAATCACATTTGATCTTTTTCACCGTGATTTTGTAATCTAGAATTTTTTTCTAATTAACATTTTCATGTTTCAGACAGAAACTATTCTTAAAGCATACTTGTAATTTTACCAGGGTGGTAGGAGAGGGAACACCAGCACAACCTTCTCCACTGCCATGGTTTAACCCCAGGCAGTAGCTCAGCCCCACACAGGCAATTGCTCACTACCCACAGTGAGAAAACACAGATAGATAGACAGATAGATAGATAGATAGATAGACTAGTCATAAAAACTCGAAAGGTTTAAAAGTAATTTTGCAGTATTGGAAAACTGTAATTTAATTGCATAATGTCAGAATAATGTACAATTACCAGAGAGACAGACACACAAAACACTCCCCAAAAACCCGAACAAACCACATTTGGATGCAATGGAAGAAGAAGACCAAACAAAGACCATCACAAGATGGCGACTGAGGATCACCCCAGCAAGACAATTTTTAGGGAAAGCCTCAGATACAACAGAACTTTTAATAGTTATTATTGAAAAATATAAATTAAAAAAAAACAACTATACAAAACAAGGAAAAGAAGGCACACTAAGCTAAGGACTCTGAAAAATAGTGGGGAGAAGCTACACATAACTCTGAAAAGCAGAATAGGATGTTCAAAATTAGCTACAATATCTACAACAGTACCTACGTGTAAAGTTCAGAAAAACACAGTTTTTTAAACATTATAATTCTGGATTAAAAAAAACAATGACAGTTGAAAGGTCATAGCAAATTCTGAAATAAATAATGTAATTCTTAGGATAAAAGTGCATAAAGTGTGTATGGATGATAAATATGCAATTTAAGTGTAAATCCAAGTATAAATGCAAAAATTTACCCACCGGGAGCACTGATGTTGCATTTTAAAACTCGTAAGAATTTAACCTTGACTATAAAAAGATGGTATTTAGGACGGTTTCAGCAGTTCAGTCTCCATGACCATTCAATTTGCCCTGTAACATTGCCTACCAACAATGTAGCATTTTGGAGAATACAACTAACTGGAAGAACATCTCCAGATACCCAGAGAAAACATGTATTTACTTACGTACTCCCAGACACCAGCCACTATAGAAAGATCAGAAGAGGGAATGCAAACATCTGTAGAACTTGTACCCTAATGATTTGATCTCTCATACCGAAAACTGTAACCTGTGTAAGTTACAGTGAAGTTCTTTGGGAAACAAAAGTGTTTTCCCACAGCTTCAGAAATTTGACAAGTTCATTTTTCTAGCTTCATGAAGATAAAAAAGTTCAACTCGAATTTGCTAGAAAGAAATAATATAAACAAAGATGCCTGCCTGCCATTCATTACTTTTACATAATCTTGTCTCTGTCGTATACAAATAAAAATGTATTTGTATTATCTTTGATTGATGCAAATTACCACTATTTTAAAATAATGATACTGACAGTTTTAAGGGATTCACTTCACAGCATCATACTTATGATCTCTTTCAATAAGCATCACAGCTCACTGGGAGAAATATTATCAGTTTTCATTTCTTGCTATCCTTAGTGAATGGCTGAAGACTCTTACAAGGTACAACATGAGTCAAGATACCAACTTAACAGATGAAGAACCTACAAGTGACTCATCTGGAGTTTTACAGTGCTCTCTTTGACGTAAGATACCACCAGATTAACACAAATAAAAAACCAAAAACCCCAACGAGAAAACAAACAAACTACGGAAATTTCAGCTCTGTTTAGGTAACTTTAGTATCTAGCAGCATATATTTTAGTGGAAAGATTTTTCACTCTAGTATCATGGAATTCAGTTTGTGACTGAAGTACTGTAGTAATTTAGACCAGTGACCCCAAAGGACAACGAAATATGGGTATTTCAAATAATTGAAAAGGCTCCACATCCAGCTACCAATTCCTGGTTATCAAGTTTTTAACTAAAAGCTCAAATAACTTACTTAACAACAAGAGCAGTCAGAATACAACATCCCACAAAAGAAATAAAAAAGCTGAAGTGCCTACATTCTAACTCAAAATTTAAAACTCACAACTTACTGAAATTTGCTTGTATCTTGCATTTAAGATTTTTGCGTTACCTGCATCCATTTGTACTTTCAATACCAGAATCTTCGACACTGAGAACATTATTTTTTACAGTTCTTCCTAAGTTTGGTGTACAAGCTCACTAACATGTCAGCCATTAATTCACAAGCATAAAAAGATGTCACTTGAATGTATAAATAAATGTAATTAACCTTTACTAAAATTATATGCAAAATACATTATCTGCAAGTAAAAAATGAATAATCATCTTATAATGCTGACCAAAAAGTAGAAAAAAGTTCTGCATCAGTCACCTTTCCATTCTTTCATTCCATCACTCACTTCTTTGTCATTATATTAATCTACAGTATAGGCACTACACATTTTTATACATAAAAGTGGTAACAATTTACAGCCCCAAAAAATGCTTTAAGTGGTGTAATACCTAATTTTATATCAATATCAAAACTGGAAGTTTTTTAAACAGTAGAGTAGGTACAGCCATTTATCAACCACACGTAACCTAACAAGAGTCAAAAAGTATAATTAATGCAACAATACAGATTACAACTCCAGCTGTTGGTTGCTTTTAAATGTGCACACACATACACACACTGTGTATGTCAAGTAAACTCATAATGTCAAAATGCAGTACCTGTCTAAAAAGAAAAAATAGAAAAGCAGCAGAATGTGGTGAAACCATACAGCTGACCTTATTGAGACATTTAAGAATTACTCTGACACCAATCCTGGCAGCTGAAGGGAACACAGGGTCTGTGGAACCAGCACAGTATTCAGAAATTATCTGCTGTGCGCTAGCAATTCCCCACAGCACGGGCCAGGAGCTCCTGCCGCCACTGCAAAGTCAATGCCGCCACCTAAGGGTGACAACACCACACTGTGTTTACTGACACCGTACTTAGAGAAATTACACAGAAAATAAAAGTCTGACTCCTGCACTGTGGTTCCAATGCCTTCACAGCAGATACATGCAGCTGATCTATGCACACATACGCAAGCTTTGCTTTCTTCTCTTCTATTAACGTCAAACTCGGCATAAACGTTTCACTGCAGGAACAGTATTACAGAAACTGCCCCAAAATGCAACAGATCTAAACAAAAAGAGCCAAAAAAAGACCAAAAAAACCTGAACTCTGAGAAATAAGGTTCTGTAAGTTAGGTTTCTAAGGAATTGACTGAATCATTTTATGTTGTTAAAAAAAATACATAAATGTTTCAGAAGAGCTTGTCGAAAGACAAACTTTTCCATAACATTTTTACTACCAGACAGATGTCTCACGTAGTTCTTATGAAAGCATGACTTCCCACAGTGCATCTCAGTACCAGTACAGCTGTTCAGCCCATTTTTAAAGTGCTGAACCTTGCTTTTATGGTACATTAGGTGGTTTTAGTGCATATGTAAAGTGTTTGAGAAACTAAAATACAAGAGGGACTTTATCATCACTAGCACATACCATCAGCATGCCTCTGCACGAAGTTTTTGCTTTAGAAATCTCTAATTTAGTACTTGACAGAAGATGAAAAGATCATTATCCAAAGCTATGATATACAGTGTACACAAGAAAGAAATCTTGCTATGTACAGAGTCCTTTACTGTAAGGGTGGTGAGGCACTGGAAGAGGTTACCCAGAGATGCTGTGGACTGCCCCATCCCTGGAAGGGGATAGGTTGCCTGGGGCTTTGAGCCACCTGGCCTACTGGTGTAGTGGTAGTGGGGTTGGGACCAGACCTCTTTAAGGTCCCCTCCAACCCAAACCATTCCATGACTTCACAATCTCCCTGAATATGTATATATATATTTTAGCAAGCAACTAGTTATTGAGAGATGCTAGTTATTCAGCATAAACAAGTCCTAAGCAGAATGAGCTACATGAAGTTACAAAGCTGTGTGATTTGGTGTGCTGCTTGTTTAGCATCAGTAGCTGGATTTGCTGAAGCCTTAGGCCAGAAGCTGTGAACTTAGACCTAGATACGCTTTCAGCCGGAATAATTAATTTGCTTAGTCATCTTCCTAGGAACTGGTACAGTGCTCTGTTTTAGCTTTAGTATGAAAAGAATATTGATAACATAGTGATGTTTCGGTTGTTGCCAGGCAATGTTTGTTATATTAAGACTAGTGGTTTTTTAACTTTCCATACTCTGCCAGTGAGCAGGTGTACCAGGAAAAAAAAAAAAAAAAAAAAAAAAGGCTACAGCTGTCAGCAGAAGCTGTAACTCAACAAGCCAAGAAATCAAAGGCCTGCCTGTGTGGTGGACACGGAGAAAGAATCCAGGAAAGGGCTAGAAGACCACAAACCAAAAATCACCATTAGATCAAGGCATGAGAAGAGTGTGTGAGAGGCAGGGGCATAAGTCATAAGGGTGTAACTGGCTGGGGTTTTCTTTGTTCTAGGTCCCTCTTTGAAGGTACCCAACCTTAGCTGACCTGATGCTGTATCTCCATTAAACTGGTTATTTTTATAACTCCAGTGTCTGAGACTCTACTGCAGGAAACCTAGGTCACGCCTGAAGGAGGAGGAGGTACCTGTGTCTGCAAGGAAAACCAGCAGCAGAGTCCTGCTGAACATGGGGGTTTAATTGTAAAAATAGTAATTGAAGGGGAAAGTCTGGAACAACTACGGTTCTTTTCAAAACCTCAAATAATGAAATAAAGTAGTTCAAAAGTATTTTGGGAAAGTATGCCTGAAGAAACATGGGAAAACAATTATTTTTCTGAAATTTCTCCAAGTAGAAGAAGAGTTTTAAGCAACTGTATGCAAAAAGTGAAATAGTATATGGAATATATTGTGGGGAATGGAAATAGGACAGGGAAATTACATTTTTTTGGAATATTCTTCCCAAAAACTTTCTTTCATTTACTTGTTACCATTGAAACAAAGTAAGTTATTTCCATACATTCTAAATATTTGACACTGTGAAATTTATACACCTTATAATGTTGACTTTCTTCTTGAAAAAATTTGCCTGGGCTAAACTCAAAGCAAAATACTCTCTCCTCTCAATGGTTGTGACCACAAGGTATAATGCTGAAGGAAATGTTTTATAGACGACAAGTACGAAGCAGGAAGGGAAATGCTTCCCAAAGTAAAAACAGAAGTGGAGAGTGGAATATCATTAAAAGACAAAAATAAATTTATCGGATTACACAATGATGATTATTCAGAAAATATAAGATTAAGTTTATTTTTTCCTATGCATTTTCTACTAAGTTGATTCCAGTCAATGTTTTAAAAGCATATGTTAACTGCGTGATTGTGTGACAAAACTGTAATGTTTTGTTTAGTCTATCTTGATTCTTTTTTACTGAAACTCAAGTACATTATTCACATATCTTAAGCATTGTAGTTTCTTTCAAACTATCAAAAACAGCATCACTATTAACTTGAATTTCAACTCTTATCTGCTGCAAACTGCAAAGGTAAGCAGAACATTTACAGAATACTCTTCCTAAAAAATTGTTAAATAGCCACCTGTAAAATATTTAGTTAAAAAAGTGTTATAACATGTCAAACATATTGCCAACTGGGCCAAAACTTGGCTATCTTGAAATTGAAGAGTCAAGAAGTGAAGAGTCTAACAAAGAAACAGAAACATGATCAAGTTATATTCTGTCTTAATGAACATATTTGGGAATTATCACACGAATAATTTGTCTTTAAGGATCCGCTTCATGACATCATTTTATTGGAAAGGAATAAGTGCTGCCATAGCAGCTACTATAGTAGCCCATCCACTCCTAAATGAGCTTGTAAAAGAGAAAAGAGAGCAAGGGAACAAAGTATAGAGGTAGGAATGTTGTCATTCTCTTACAGTATCTAAAACTCCACCTCACTTTATCTTTAGAAGCTCTCTCTCTCATTATCTGTATCTAGTTCACCACAAAAAACCACAGACACTGAGTGGAATAGGGAGGAATAAATTTGTAACTACCAAGTTTCACCAACCATTGTATTATAATTTTAGCCATTAAGTTATCCAGTTAAGGAAAAGCAATTAAAAAGAAAATAGTGTCTTAAATCAAATTAATTAAGTGGAGAACGTTTTTCTCCCAAATCTCCATCTAGTCTATTTGTAAGAAGCAAAACAGACAGCTTGTGCAAAAGCATCTGGAAATAACCCTTCCCTCTGGGTGCATTATAGTCTCTGAGTTCTCCATCTCACAAAACCTTTAAAACCTTTTAGGACTCCACCTTTCTATGCAAGGTTGCAATAAAAGCAATTCAGGTTAAGTACCCCCCATTCTGTCTCAGTGAGAGTACTAGGTGTTAGTGCAGAGCAGTTCTCTGACTTTGCAGCTAAGCTATGTACTCTCCATCCTGGGGGGAAAGATAAAAATAGCGACTGGCACAAAGATAACAATGAAATTAACCTGTCTGTCTTTCACCAGCTTCATTTACATTAAATATTCACATTAAGCAAACACAGAAGTTATAGCATACCGTACCAGTCACAACCATAAAATAAGAACCCCAACTAAACACATACAAAAAATTAAGAAATTTTCTAGTTTTGTCTGCATAGAGCTATAATCTGTTCTTCCATTTACACAGAAATTCTGTGAGATTATTCAATTGTATCAGACTGCTTGGAGGCAGATCAGGAGAGACAACACAGTGGCACACTTCACAAGTCCTGCCAAGTTATTATTTTCTTTTCTTTTAACTAGGTTCCAAATTTGGCCAGTATGCTTCAGAAAAGAGGCTCAGCATATAATTATTCTTTCATTCAAAGGACAGAGGAAAAGTAAACATGTTTTGAAGAGATACAAATCCTAAACAGTTATGCAAACAACAACAACCTTCTGTTGTTAGGTTAGCCATGCAACATTAACTTTTTCCTCCTATGTCCTTTGTCCCATTTATTAATTGCAGCTTTCACTTATTACCATGACATAATCAGCACTTCAAAGACAGGAAAGGGTCTATTTTTCCGCGAAATGTCTAGCATATTCAACAATCAGAACATAAATTCTCCTTTCTCTGTTTCTGCTCAGCAGTCTGATAACGGAGTTACTTAGCAACAGACGAAGCAACTGAACTGTGTTGCCTGATCCACACACATTTCACTGCAAAGTAACACTCACAAAGGCATTATTTAGCTGATGGTTGCCTCTGCCTAGATGTATTTTTGAAGTGTAAAATCCATCAGTGTGAGACAAGCCTACGTGAAAACTCAACCATCATGTACTATCTGTAATGAGCTACACATTTTGAAATTAACAGAAATTGCCTGTAAGAGTCACATACATGGTTTTGAGCACCTCTGAGAAAGGAATAAACAAGAAAATATAAAACACAAGACTATTCACATTATTTACATGGATGCTACAGCAGTTGCTTGAAAGGGGAGGATAGGAGTCCTCTTTCTACAGCACACTGACAGTGTATGAACTTCAAATACACAGACCAAGCCCTCGTTCATCAGGTATACTTTTCTTGCCACAGAGTATTTTGACTTCAGAGAATGAATACTTACTCATTTTGAAAACACACACACATTCCCCCAACCCACCTTCTTCACCAGAAGAGCAGGAAGTAGTATGTGCCACACCAAATACTAAGGAGATTTTTTAGAAGGGAGAAAAGTAACCCACAGAATTTGACAAACCATTTGCCAACCATTACTCGCTTTTAAGATTATTCCACAACTAAACAATTCCTGTATTTTTTGTTTATTTTGGAATGTAAAAGTTTCTGTTTTACAACTGCATGACAACTTCTTAAAAGTTGTCTTGGTTCATCACACAAAACTACACTGCCAGCAAGACTTGAAAGTCTCTTGCCCCAAGCAAGGGGAAAGCATAGCAGCCTCTTCAGCTTTGTCATCTAGTGGCATTGTTCAAGTGTTATTTTATTCTAAGGATTCAACACCCTGGAGTTCATAACCGCTTGAGAACTTATTTCATGTGTACATATGAAGATTTATGGAGCTGAAAATTAATTTTACAAAGCTATACCAAGTTTGGCACTTTTTCTTCCCCCTGAAAAATTAAGGATGGGCAGGAATTTAAGTATAACTAGATACTAAAGAGAAAAGTACATTCATGAAAAATTAGGCAAAAATTCAGTTTTGGTAAGTCATTGGACAAATTACCAGAAGGGACAAAATTTAGAGAAATTTCCTATTCATTTGACAGCAAATATTTTTGTCTTATTTACAATTAAAAATCAGTGTTACATTTTCAACATTGAAGGCAACCAAGTAGAGTGCAAGTTAAGAGCACACTTCACGATTGCCTTAAAAAAATTAAGATACTTCCTATGTTCCATTTCAACCAGGAACTTTGATGACATTTCAGATATTAAAACCACAAAGTCTTTACGTGCTAATAACTGCAATAACAACTTCTTCAGTTACACTTCACACTATAAAGAGAATAAAAACTTCAATGACAAGAACTCTAAGATGCATCTACAAGGAAACCTAAGTTAATACCTTGCCCACATATTTTCCAATGATCAAGCACTTATGCAGATATTTAAACATAGAGCATTCTTCATTACAATTAAGCCAGCATTCACATACGATTATGCAAATCTTGAATGTTTTCCTCTTCCTTTCAAAGAGAAATAATTTGAATTAACCAACCTTTCTCTTTCTAGAGAAGGAAGATGTTTTTCCTTCCAGACTTCTCAGATAATTTATTTTTCTTTTTCATATTTAAAGTTTTTTATGTATTAAGGCAAGTATTAGAAGGACTAGCTTTGACAGTATTCAAGATTGTGTTTCAATACAGAAGGAGGGATGCACCCTTTCTCTGCATTTAAATTATACAGACATCTCAGTTTAGGTGTCTATCTCCTATTTTTCAACTTTCTACAGTTCTGATCAAAACCAGTAACTGGCTGCCTTTTTCTTTCTTTGTTGATTTGAGACTGTGGGTTTTTTTAAATATAAACCAATCTCAAGCAGTAGCAGCTCTTTGTCTATTTGAAGCCAAATACCAAATGATTCTTGAATACAAGGTATGCTGTTTTCTCACAAACACAATTTATTTGTTCCAGTTCAGCACTTTTGAAACAAAGGTTATAACCATGATGTTAGCTGACAGTTAAAAATTCAACTGCAAGCAAGTTTTACTACTTTCTTGCACAAAACAAATTCTAAAAATAAAATAAAATTTTAAAAAACCCTAAGTCAGTGTTCTGCTATACCATTTAAAAGCTACTCCCTTTCTACATTAGAAACCATCTTTTCAGAGACTGCTTATTATTTTATTACTCCTCAACAACTTTCTTCTACTAGCACAGGCACACTATACTGATAAGAAAGCAACATATTTCAAAAATATATTATCAGAGTGTATCACTTGTAAGCAAGAATCCAAGCTCCAAAAATCTTTTAGCCACGTTAGCACTTTTTACTGCACTTGTAGAAACAAAATAAACATTTCAAATGAACGAAGTATTTTCCTATACAAACCACACATCTCCCAAACCATTACTCCTGAAATATCAAGTTAAAATCAAGAAGTTAATACATTTAGCTTAACTTGTACTTTGCATCACCTTCTGACCCATCTCTGCAGAATTGCAATTTTCACAGCCAGAAACATTTTTAAGCAACTCACTCGCAAAAGCAGCCATTCTAAAGAAAATTTTTAAAAGATAAAGAGCAAGAGGAAGCTTTGACAATCAAAATGCTTTGGGAAGAAAAAAAAAAATCACGATATGTACTTACTAATTTGTTTTCTTGCATATATATTCTTTGCAGCTTCAGACAGCCTTTAGCTATAATGATCATTCCTTCATCTGAGATCTTGTAACATTGCCCAAAATGTATGTCTTTCAATTCCCTGCATTTTGAACCGAGCTGCAATTAATGAAATCAAAGGGGAAAAAAAACAACAACAGAATTTGACTGAAATGAAGAGATGGGAGAAAAGATTTTTCTTCTGCTTCTCCACCCCCCCATTAAAAATTACCTTTCTTTTCAGGCTTTGAAACACTATTTGCGAACAAGAAAGATTCTAATTACATATGTGACAAAATGAAGTCAACAAAACTACAGTTAAAGTGGAGCTAAGAGCAGCACATAAGAACAAAGTTATTTACTGGGTGTACAGGTAGTTAACAATGACTTTAATGCTCAACAGCTTATTTGATTAACCTTAACTCCTAAATGCTCCTTTAACACCCTCAGACAGTTGATAAAACCTTCCTGCACATCTGAAAAATAAAGATCTTAGTCACCTTCAGCATTCGTGAAGCAAAAATGAGTTACTTAAACACAGGTTTTGAACAGCAACCAAGCTCAGGAAAATTGAATCCAACAGAAGTGAAGTACAGGACATCAAACTGCAGATTTAGCTACAAAAGGGATGCTTTAGTCCCTGGGTATTAAAAAGAGAAAGTATGTGCAGTCTCTAGAGAACAGCATTTACTGCACCAAAAAAAAAAAGTCTCCATACACCAACTTGTAAAACAGAAGATTTCTTTGTGATTTTAATTAAATCCTAAGAAAAGGTATCTTCTTCCACTTGCTAAGCTGAAATATACTAAGTTTACAGAAGGAATTTGTGGAATGGATGGTTACCTGCTTCAGGCCTTCATCAGTGAGTCTGTCTTGATTGCTCACATGCACTTTCTGAAGAAGAGGACACTGAGAGGCAACTGCAATAATAGAGGTGTCAGAAAGCTGTTTACACCTGTAGGCAGTATACCTTAGGAGCCCAGGACATTTAATTGCTAATATGCATACTCCTGTATCAGATACATTGCGACAATCAGAAATATTGATTTCAGTAATATTCTGGCTTCTCGATGCTATTTTTTCCAACAGCTCATCAGTCACCTGCAAAGAAAAAACAAATGCTCACTCAGAACTTTTTCCATTAAGATCTTTAATGTCATTAGGACAAAAATGGCTGTTTGTAAGATGTATTTCTACGAGCTATAGAAGAATGAAACTATACCTCTACAAATACTACCTATGGCTGAATATTCTACTGTAATTGGTTTGTTTTGGGGGGGAGCAAGGCTGATGGTTTTGACAGAATATGGGCAACTGGGGGAAAGCCAGTTCTGACAGACTATGTAGACTACAGATAGATGGTTTCATGACAAAGCCCACAGAGGGAGAGGCAGCAGCTAGACAAGTACAGAAAATATGGGCAGCTGCAGGAATTTATGTCACCACAAAAAGAATCCCAAATGGCTGCACAACTTGACTGAAGCTCTCAAGTACCAGACTGAGCTCCAGAGTTAGGAGGGTAACCACAGACCTACTTCTCTTTTCAGCCACGAACAGACTATCTGTGATGTCCAGGTATTAGAAAGATAAATTACTTGCCGGTAGAACTGCCTTATTAAGGTTTAGGGCTTGATGTGCTTCAATGACCTCAGCTCCTAGGGGAGGCTAACAAAGCTTGGAGAGAGTAATATACTACTGACAGTGGACACAAAGAATGCAGAATTTACAGACCACAATGACATTTGGCAGAACTCTAGGTAAGGAAGAAACTAACAAAGCCAACTCAGCAACTGTGTTGAATCAACTCCAACTGGGTAAAAGGCGATTCTGGAAGGGGAGATAGCAAACACCACAGACCACCAACCCAAGAAACTCACTAACCCAAAAGACCAGAAAGACAGCATATGTGGACTAATTTGCATAAGAAGTGTGAGAATCATTTAACCAACAGAAGGTAGAATACTAACGAATAACAGAACTATGTAACTTGTAGCCAACAAACATTACTGCCTTTGTTTACTGAAATATATGTGATTTCATATTGATAATCATTTCTGCACTATGGCAATCATATTAGCCTTCATTCTACTATGTTTGTTACTTGTAGTGGTGCTATATGGAAGGGCAGTGTTTCAATGTCGTAAAACTTTAATTTTTTCATTTTAATGTATTAGCAGATATGCTCGATTAAACCAAAGGGAGGACTGTTGAGGAATACACTCAGTACACATAGCTCGTAGCTTGGGGTGTAGCTGCAGTGGAGCTTGAGCTGAGCTCTGGGTGGCACAGCCAGAGGCAAAAGGCCATGAACTGGTGCCAACCCTTTGCACAACAAAGGGCACAGAGACCTGTGGCACAGCCAGGTGAGGGACACTTAGAAATACAGCAGGAGCCAAGAGCCCCCAGATGTCCCCAGCCCCCAGATTGTCAGAGTACAAAAGCACAGGGGTCCCTTTGTTGAGGGTCCCTCCTCCTCCAGCTTGAGCTGTTATTCTGCTGTTGCACAATGATTACATTACTTTAAGGACCCAGAGGTCTGAGACTGTGCTGTGGGAAACCTGAAGCAGAGGCAGTAAGGAAAGTGGTCTGTGTGGGGTGTGCAGGGAGCCAAGCAGGGCATCCATTCCGGGGCTGCCGCTGTGGAGGGGCTTTGGTCTCAAGGAGGTGGTGCCAGTGTGGCTGACGGAGTGGCCCCTGGATGCTCAGACAGCAAAGTTTCCTTAACATCTTTGTAAAAAAACATTCCATCCATTTTGTATCTATACACATTGTAGTTAGCCAAAATTACAATAATCTTAAAAGACGACAATCCTACAAAGGACCATTCAGAAATACTTATCCATCACTTGGCATAGACGAGATTTAGCTTTAACCAAAGAGGGCAAGAGAGGAACACAAATGCCTTTTGATTCTGTCTCATACAGCTGAGGAACAGTCTTTGCTGCATTCAATCTGGTTTTCATTTGTAGCAAGTCCCATCTTTTTTCTTCCTCTTTCATCAGGCAGGTGTTAAGATGGAAAAGATCTGTGCTGGTTTTGCCTGGGATAGAAGTCATTTTCTTCACAGTGACTAGTATGGGACTGTGTTTTGGATTTGTGTTGGTTTTCTTATTGCTGAACAGGGATTATACAGAGCCAGAGCTTTTTCTGCTTTTCACCTGGCCATGCTGGCCAAGAGGCTGGGAGGGAACACAGCCAGGACAGGTGACCCCAACTGACCAAAGGGATATTCCAGACCACATGGCATCATGCTTAGTGTATAAAGTGACGGGACGAAGGAGGAAGGCGGGGACATTTTCAGCAATAGGGTTTGTTTTCTCAAGTCGTTGTTCTGTGTGATGAGGCCCTGCTTGCCTGGGGATGGCTGAGCACCTGCCAGCCAACAGGAAGCAGTGAATTAATTCTTTGTCTTGCTTGTTTTGTGTGTAACTTTTGCTTTCCCTATTAAACTGTCTTTAAACTCCTGAGTTTTGTAGCTTTTATTCTTCCAGTTCTCTCCCCAGCCCTACTGGTCAGGGAAAGAGGAAGAGGCTGCCTGGGCCTTGGCTGCTGGCTGGAGTTAAACCACAACAATGACAAATTGCAAAGAAAAAAAAAAAATCCTTCTTCAAATGCAACCCTCCAGTTGTTATTTCTCTGTACCCTGTATTTTCATGAAACTCTCAAGATACTCCCAAGATACTGTTTATAAAGCCCTGCAAGTCACTACTCAACAAGAAACCTAAGGGCCCTGCAAGTCACTACTCAACAAGAAACCTAAGGGCGGTGCCCAAACA
The DNA here is from genome assembly GCA_013398955.1 of Callaeas wilsoni. Taxonomy (NCBI): domain Eukaryota; kingdom Metazoa; phylum Chordata; class Aves; order Passeriformes; family Callaeidae; genus Callaeas; species Callaeas wilsoni. Next base: position 56,003 of record VWPU01008338.1, on the reverse strand, counting down.
ATACTGGCACCCTCAAAGTTTTCCATGGAGGGAAGTTACCCTGTACAATCTAAGGCTAGGCTCCTAGGGATCTCACTAAATTAAATCCACAAATATTTCATTCCAGAGTTGGCTANAAAACCCAAAAAAAAAAAAAAAAAAAAAAAAAAAAAAAAACAGTCTCTTTTCTAATTAGTAGGAGCCATACCAGCTGAAGAATAAAATAAAGAAAATTTGTTAAAACAAACAGAGCAAGCACCATGTATGTGACCATTCTTTCAACCACAGCATCCTCAGAAATGCTCATGTTTGTCTTTGAATTAATAAGAGGTCTGATAGTTCCAGCCAGCTGGTGCAGAGTTGAGACAGGTAACTCACAACCCATTTCAAATTGCACTCGTGCTCACACTGTTTAACAACTGATCTCAGACAAAACACACTATATTTAAAGGAACCAATCTAAGGGTCCAGATACTTTCAGCTAATAGCAGAAAAATCCAAGAAAGTACAGGTATCACCATTTTATGTGTTTCTTTTGTTTACCCCAGTCAGAAGTACAAGTTCCAAGAACAAATTCTGAGTCATCAAAACAATTATTCCACAGTGATACTTTCATACCTGCTGACGACTACTGAGATCCAGTTGCTTCCAAAACTGAAAATCTAAACAGAGGTCACGCCAATATTTACAGACTAATGAGACTGAAAGGCAACGCTCATTCAGAGATAAGTTGGAAAATATCTGTAAAGAAAGTAAAAAAAAAAAAAAGTCAGATGTAATCATATTTTAGAGACAAAAATATTTTATTACCAATACATCTTGTAAAAGACAGAAAAGTATTAGCATGCATTATAACACACAGATCTACGACTTGCCTCCAGCTTGATTAGTCAGAGGTAATACCAAAAAACCTACATCTTACAAGAACTGACAATATTAGTAAGTCATACTAGCATAACCAACAATAGAATATATCCTACTTAAGTACTCATTTTGTAGACTAAGTTTCAAAAGTGCTTCTGAGATGGCACACCTAAAGAATTACAAATTAGCTCAGTGTTACTTGCAAGCTATTTAAAAAGAGCTTTCCTTCCCATCCTGAAATGAATGGGAAGCTTTTCTTTTTATTTTTTAACTGAAATGGTAAGAAGAGTCATAAAGGTATTAAAACATCAGGTCTTGTGAGACGGGGGCATGAGATGGTAGAGCAGATAAGCAGAGTAAATCAGTGTCATAGAAGAGAACTGAAGCACAAAATTAGCCTTTTATACCCCAAGATTTTGAGCACTACAGCAGCTGGCAAAAAAAGAATAAACTGTAGCTTTATCATAAGATCATAAATTGCTATAACATGTATTACATTCATCCCTTTCTTAAAAGCACTGCTGTTTATTAATAAATATAAAAAGGAAGTCTGTCAAGAGTTCACATGAAGGTACCCTGTCACCAAATAAATCTACACATGCTCTATAATGAGAAAAGGCAGTAGTGGCACTACACCTACACAGGAGTACAGACTGCAAAACATAAAAAAGTCCTCCCACTGATCTAAGGACATCAAGTACTAAATAGAAGTACTATTGCCAATCTCAGGCAATTTTCTCAAGAAAAGCTGAAAATACTGGAGAGTGTCCATAGGAAAGCACTGAAGTCCAGCAAACATGAAAACATTCAAGGAAACTACTAGGACTGTTTAGCTAAGGAAAAGAGATAGGAAAGGGGAAAACATACCGAAAAAAATAAAAGGAGTAATGAAGCATTGAACTGTAATGGTAACTTAGAGAACTTTGGTCATTGGGTGGTCTTTGGAACAGACTAGACAATGAACTGTCAAGAATAACAACCATAACTGTACCTCTTGTTTTAGGGGATGGCTTAGCCCAGTAGTTTTAAATATGTATATCCCTACAAGACCCCTTGATGAAGCACAGCTCTAGTCAGAGGGGAGGGGGTCAAATTCATGGTGCTCTACACATGCTTGTAAGATTTATCATTCCCTCCATTTTCTAGCTATGAGAAACTTGCAATCTCTTATGCAAGACTCCTCAGTTTTGAAGGACTGCATGAATCCCACCTAGCCCCATGCCTTTGCTTGGCCATTACCAGAGTCAGTGTCTGTTTCTCATTAGGCAGCCAGTTACACACAGCAGACAGAAGCGCAGACAAACCAATCACTGCCTGGTTTCTCCCTGCAGTTCTTGTCCGTACTAGGGAACCCATGTGCAGAACCAGGAGGTGACTGCAATCAGCACTCAAAAAATACCACCACCCTCGGTCAGGCAGAAAGAAAGCACTGAATAGTAAGTGGTAATCTGGCGTCTGACATTTCTGCTGCAAAAGTGTAATTCTAAACATTAGAAAAGGTGACAGTCTGATGATGCTCAGTAATTCTAAGTTAGTAAGAGCAGTAGGAAACTTGAATTCCTGCTACCAGCATGAAATAGAAGACAGAATTTTTTAACATTTATAAAAACCTTAGAACAAAGCAACATGATCCACATTATGTTTAGACACATTTGACTGATTCCAACTAATATTAACAAAGGATATCAAGGTTGGCATTGTAAAATACTTCAACTAATCTTTACTCAAGTGGGAAATAAATAAGTTTATTTGTGGAAATACCACCTTTGACAAACAAAAGCTTACAGTTCTGAAGAACATACCAAACATGGTACAGTAAAGACTGTTGCTAATACTGTTGCTAATGCTGCTGTTAAAACAAAAGCCCATAAATAATTTTTGTATTTTCTTCTGTTTATACTGGGTTGGCATAGCAAGGTTCTGAGAGTAGGGGGGCTACAAAGGCAGCTTCCCTGAGAAGCTGCTAGAACCTTGCTTCATGTCTTTCAGAGCCAGTGTCAGCCAGCACTCACAATGGACCCACACTGGCCAAGGCTAAGACAGTGATGGCAGTAGCACCTCTGGGATAATGTAAGAAGGAGAAAAAAAAAGTCATCGAGTAGAAGCAAGTTGCAACCAGAGACAGAGTGAGAATATGTAATGAAGAAGGAGCAGCAGAAACGAGATATGATGAACTGACTGTAACCCCCATTCTGGTCCTCCTGAACGGCTTAGGGAAGGAGGTAGAGAACTGTGAATGCAGTTAGGCTGAGGAAGGATACAAGGGTTAGGAAAGATGTAGGTTTTACTTCTCATTATCCTACTCTGATTTGATTGGTAATAAATTCAACCAATTTCCCCAAGTTCAGTCTGTTTTGCCCATGACACTAATCACTGAGTGATCTCTCCCTGTCCTTAACTCATGACTCTTTCCTCATGTTTTCTCTCACCAGTCAAGGAGGGGAGTGCCAGGGCTCTGGAAGGGAACCTGGTGTCCAGCCAGGATCAACCCACCACGCCAGCATTCTACCAAAAGCTGAAAGCCCTCACAAATCACAGACCTACTGCTAACCTGTTTCTCCTGCATGAAGCAGCTATAGCAACAGCAAAACAAAAAAGAAACAAGTTTGATTAAGTACTTGACATAAACAGTACTGGTGCATTGGAAATATTCTGAAAAACATCCAAAAGCATTTATAGTCATGTCTTAGTCCATGCTGTACTTAAGTCTAGAAGCAGAGACAATTACAGAGTACTGGTGCTGCAAACTGACTTCTTAGAAAACAATCAGAGGCCACCAGGACAAGAAGAGATACCAGGTCATTGCAGAAGTCCCAGCAGGCACAGGAGAAACCATGTAAGTTACACAAGCAGTATATGTTCAAAAACAAGGCCTTGCCAGTTTTATTATCTCTAGTAGCTGTAAAAGTTCCAGTTAAAAGAATGCTGAACAATGCCATGTAAAACAACAGCTTCTCTTCAGAGCTTGCTATTGTTAAAAGATGACGTATTTAATTACACTAAATGGAATTTAGTAGCAAGGACCATACACATTCCAGGTGGTGGCACATCACCCTTACATTAAGGGATTAGCCTAGGTACTGGTTAAAATACTACGCTAGTGCATAAAATGCTTCGACTCACTTTGATGACTTCACCACCCTTTCATTCAGTATTACTCTCTAGATATATACTGATATTGTGGCAACTTAATTGTCCTGACTTATATTTTCTAATTCCCAAGAATGTACAAACACAGCTGAAAGCTAAAACCATTCCTACCCACAAGCCTGTTCATTTAACTCCCGCTTATGACATAACTTGGACAGCAATCATTCTACTAGTTAGCACATTTAATTCCTGGAAATTGTACTTAAACATATACACTTTCATGTCCATCATTCAGTTTGTTCCCCCTCAACTCTGTCTAATCCCCCTTTCCAAACACCAGAATATCCCTCAGCACTACAAAGGGAAAAAAAAGTTGAATAGCTTCTTCTAGAACCATTTTACATTATTTTCCCCCCTGCTGGCAAAAGGCAGGGGTAGAAGAAGCAGAGTTCTGGAAAAGGAGCTCACTCTCTCTCATCTCATCCTCTTTCAGCTCAAATTCCTCATGCAGATGTCAGTTCCCCCTGCTTCAACTTTTCATGTCATTGAAATTAGTGGGTTTCTCCTTCCCTTCAATGGATGTAAGAGACTCTATGAGCCTGCAGGCTACATCCCATTTAAGGATACCTGATCTTCCCCACTGACAGTCTTACCATACCTTCCAGACACAGTAAATTCTTTAACAACAAGCTCTTGTTTTGAAATAAAACTGTTCATACGAACTCATTAAAGACCAGTAATGCCTTCCTTGCCTCAGTCTTTAATAGTAAGACTGGTTGCCGTCCAGGCACCCAGCCCACTGAACTGGAAGACAGGGACAAGGAGCAGAACGAAGTCCCCCCCATAATCTAAGAGGGAATGGTCAGTGACCTGCTACACCACTTAAGACCCACACAAGTCTACGGGACAAAATGGGATCCATGGGCCCTGAGGGAGCTGGTCGAAGTGCTCACCAAGCCACTTCCAATTATTTACAAGCAGTCCTGGCTGCTAACAGGGGCATTTCCAGTTGAATGGATGCTGCCACATGTGATGCTCATCTACAAGAAAGGCTTGAATGAAGATCCAGGGAACTATGGGCCTGTCAGTCAGACCTTAGTCCTGAATAAGGGTATGGAGTGGATCATCTCAACTGTTGTTACATGGCACACACAGGACGACCAAGAGTCAGCCAGTGGAGGCTTGTGAAAGGCAGGTCCTGCTTGACCAGCCTGGTCTCGTTCTGTGACCAGGTGACCTGCTTGGTGGAATAAGTGAAAGGCTGTCAATTCTGTCTGCCTGGAATTTAATAAAGTCTTTAACATAGCTTGCTTTGACATAGCACCCTCCTGGATAAACTGTCTTCTCATGGCTTGCATGGGTGCACTGTTCACTGGGTAAAAAAATTGGCTGGACAGCCAGGCCCTAGCAGTGCTGGTGAACAGAGTAATACCCAGTTGGCCACCAGAAACAGCGTGGTAGCAGAAGCAGGGCAGAGACCATTCCTCTGGTCTCTTGGTGAAGCCACACCCCAATTCTGTCATCAGTTTTGAGTCCCTCACCACAGGAAAAACCCTGAGGTGCTGGTGTGTGTCCACAGAAGGACACTGGAGCTGGGGAAAGGTCTAGAGCACAAGACTGATGGGGAGCAGCTGATGGTTTTCAATCATGAGAAAAGGAGGCTCAGGGAGAACCTTATTGCTCTCTACAACTGCCTGTAAGGAAGGTGTAACCAGGGGGTCAGGGTCTTCTCCCAGGCAAAAACTGACAGGACAACAAGAAATGGCCACAGGTTGAGACCGGGGAGGTTTAGTCTAAACATTAGGAAAAATTTCTTCACTGAAAGGGTTATCCAGCACTGAAACAGGCTGCCCAAGGCAGTGGTGGACTCACCATCCCTGAAGGTATTTAAAAGACATGTAGATGTGGCACTTAGGGGCATGGATTATTGGTGGACTTGGCAGGCCCATCTTAACGGTTGGATTTAATGATCTTAAAGGTAATTTCCAATCTAAGTGATCCTGTATCAAAAGAAAATACAAAAATGCAATGCCCAGGATAGCAAAAGCCAACTAACAGATACAGTTAGTTAGTTTTCAGTCAAATCACATTCAATCTGCTGCACCCAATTCAAACAGTCTACTTTTATGTTGATAGATACACCCATACAAATCCCTTAAAAGAGAAAAGCTACATTGTTTTACCCTTCAACAAAACACACCTTCTTCCCCCAGTACCCCACCTGAGTCAATCCACCATTCTGAATCAGGTGATGTTCAATTGATTTTAATCCAGCTAAACTAAGTCCTTGCACAGCACAATTCAGACCACCAAAAAATAGCACCTGACCAAGTTTTGGTGTCTTCTTCAACCTTCTACAATATTTTGTAAGACAATGGATGAGAAAGGAAGAAAGCAAATGCTGATTAATATCAGTGAAGGGTCCAACCAGAGATAAAGTTATTCTGTGTAATTCTATCCTTTACCACCAAATCTTTGCATAATGGGCTTCAGATATTACACCCTTAACACTTCCTCACTGTTTCTACATTAAATGTATGCTAGATAGTTCAACCTGTGTGTTTAAAAAAGACTACTTTGAACATTTGTGCTAAATGTTAGTATTTCAGCAGGAGCAGAGGGGGAAAAAAACCAGCAAAACAGGCAAAAAACACAACAAAGCATCCTATAAATACCTTTTTTAAAATATTAAAGATCAGTTTTAAAATATCACAAATTCATGTACTGAATTTATTTAGTGTCTCTTTAAATATTTGGTAATTTTGGCCTCAAATCAAGTTCCTCAAAGTGAATCAAGTGAAGAAGATAACTCCACTTTTAAACAAAGGAAATAATGAAAAGTTAACCACATCCATGAAAGTTACTATGAGAGAAAGTTTGGTAGTAGAAGATTGTTTATGTGGTTGCTAACACAATATCCTCAGCATGAAGTTTTCTAAAAAGCAATTCACATCACCAAAATCAAATATAAAGTAAACATCAGCATAATTCAAGAAATAATTTTAACCTATCAAAAGACAATCTTAATTTAAAAGAAAAACCTTTAAAACCATAATCAAGGAGTTAGAATTATTGATTGCACAGACTAAAGAAGCTTTTGCCTCAGGAAAGGACACAAGAGAATTCGGTTGACTGCTAATACCATTCTTTAAAAAGATACTGCTAACTTTAATAACAAGGTATACCTCTATGGATATGAACAAAATATAGGCCCCACGGCAGAAGAGACTGTAAAAGGTGAATATATGCACCCCCTATTTCTGCCCATCATTTTCATTTGAAAGAAATTGTTTCATTTCTGTCAATGAAGCTCTCCTCTATCAAAAAGAAACTTTTGTATTCAAGGACAGGTATCTACAAAATTGTTTTCATTATACTGCATCAGGTAGATTTGTTTGAAACCTAAAAGTTTATGGAATTAACAACAAAAGAACAATAAAATGTACACTCAAATATTTCATGGTGCCTAAGTAACTTAAGACATTACTTCTTGGAAAACTGCTTATTTGTTTCATCAACTTTTTCAGCAACTAACTAAAATTTCATTAACAAAAATATTTCTCAAGCATCATTTGACCAAAAAAAGAATGCTTAGTGCATGACATTTGGAATGAAATTTGTGCAAAACACAGTATTTGCTAATTGCAGGCATAGAGAAGTTAAGCTACCAGTGGATTTATGTTTATTCAAGGCTGCTTCATTCGATTTCAGAAAACTCAAGAATCATACATAAGAGAAGAAGGAAAAACAAATATCTGCTTTGTTTTCAAGAGATTTCTTCACTTTGCCCACACATAACTTGAAAAGAACAAGGGAAATATGAATGAATCTGAGTTTACGAAAGAGATGTGAGCACTGAATGCACACACCTCTGAAAGGAGCCTCAGTACGCTCATGAAGAAAATCAAGTTAAGTGCTCTTGTGATTAAGAAAAATGTGCCAGCCAGGAAAAGTGACCGTGTGATTTCACATCACAGCCATGATTCTCTTGGCAAGTTACCATTCATAGCAACCGTTTACCAGTCCCCTACTTCCAGTCACCTCAATTTTAGCACTGGATTTAGTGACTGTACTTAAGAGAAAGGCTTTTCAGGTAGCTGATCCTAAGGAAAAGTCCTGCAACCTTAGATTGGTGTCAGATTAGCCAGACGAATTTACTCGCCCTGCAATTCCATGATCACTCTACAGAGCACAAAGCCAGTGGCAGGAACACACAGCCAGAAGTTACAAAAGCAGACAGACGCTGCCCTTACCAGCCACTTACTCACAGATTGCCTTAGCGGCAAGGCAAAATGCAATTTTAGCTTCTGTCTGTAAGAAATGACTGTCCTCCTAATGGAAGGGAAAAGTCCTGACCAATAAGCAGAGTATCTTCACTTGCAGGAGCTCACAATGTTTCTACTCTCAGAAACCCAACCCTCCTCACTAAAGTACACCAGGTAGTGCTTCTGAGTCACCATGCCAGTTTAAAAGTAGAGACGTTAAAACAAAGCAGAATCTGTAAAAGATCGAACATGGATCAGGCAACCTGAACAAAAGAAACAAATAAATGAATAGGAAATGAAAGAAGAAGTTACATTTAATTTACTTTACATTCCAACACTGCACAACACATAATCTGTTAGTTTTCTCCATGCAATAATATGTAGTTTTGGAGATGCAGAACAAGCCAAGCCAACACCTAAACAACATTAGGGAAACTTGTACTGGCCATGAGTGTTAAGGCATCTATCCCTGTCAGAAAAAGCAGACATTTCTCCTCCATCACACAGCTCATGCTGTCATGTTAAAACCTACATGCTTAGGCAAAAGCCACCTTTTCAAACACACCTCCACAAAGCAAAACAATTGTTTTTGTAATTCCACAACAAATCATAAAATTCATTACATCTTTCGGAAATTTATCATTGAAATAATGAGCATATACTGTCTTCTCTTTAGTTACTAGTCTACTGGCACACCTTCCCTTCACAATTGCGCCCCTCAACTGCATGCCAGAAGCTCAGTAACACTGCAGTCAACCTCAGACGGGTTCATTTCCCTGCTAGAATCACAAGGTGAAAGGAAGCTTCATGGGAAAAACAAAAACCAAACAAGAAGCCAAAAAATCAAAACAAATCCATAACAAACCACATTGCTGTGTTGAGCACTACTAAAGAAAAAGGAGTTCAGGTGAATTAATAGTGAAATTAAAGGACATTTTACCTCCTAGCATCAGCCACAAAGGTTCAAAACCCGTTCCATGTCTTTGAGTGCTCTATTTCAAAGTAAGACTCAACACAAACTTTAGACAGGATAATATGATGGAAACATCAGCATCAATAGGAAAGAAAGCTAGTATTACAAAAGTGCCTCAATGAACTTGCGGATAAAGTCCAAGCCAAACGATGTATTTTGAAACCTCCTGACTAGGCTAAAAAATTAAAAAAAAAAAAAAAATTTAAAGAAAGAAAATCACAGTGCAACTATAACAACCACATGCAGTCTTTTCAGGTATAAATGCCAGCATTCAAAAATCAGAAGACAAAATTAAAGGTCTAGATCTATTCTATCAAATCCACTTCATATCACTCAGATTATCTTAAATTCAGAGCTAGCAGTACGATGATAGTAGCAATGCATTTTATATCAATCAATATTATCATAAAAATACATGTTATCATGGCAACAAAAGAAAACCTGTAAGTTATCGCAACAAGGGAAGAATGAGAAAAGTAAATAAAATGCACTGAGTAAAGATACAAGAAAAGGAGTCAATAGTGCTTCAAATAATAGTAATAATGTATTTATGAAAACCCTACATTAAATAAAATACACACCCACATACATATTCACACACAGACTTATCTTCCCTTTAAAATGCATTAGCCCTAAGCTAAAACTGACAGGGTCTGTGCTACAGGCACATGTTCATGCTTTATAAAAATAAGATCAGCAAACTGAGAAAGAGAACCTCGAAAAGAAGACATCATCTATTCTAGACCCTTTTGTTTTGAAGCAAGTTCAAGCACATCCCAAACACTTCTGATAAGCATATTCCCCTCGATGTTAAAAAAAGAATCAATAAATAGAAACCCAAACTTGTCACATAACCTAAGAGACAGGAAACCACTTTTGCCAAGACCTTGAAAATTATACAGTCTAAGTACCTCACCCAAATTAAGCTTATTATTTCCTTCTATTCGACAAGGGACAGGAACACAGTTGAACTTTATATCAATTTGCTCCTAACTGAAGACTGCATCTCAGTCTTCTTTCCGAAGAAGTGTCATTCAGTTTGACCAGTCTTCCAACTACTGTAATAGGCCATGTTTTTCATAACCTCTGGCTCTCCTCTGATGCCTCTCACATTTGTGTGAGGGTTTTCTAAGGCAATCCCAGTGCCCACAGCCTAATGCAGTACTCTAGCAGAGGCTTTAAAGCACGAAGTACAGGAGAGAATTTCCTGTGTTTTACACACACAACTCCTGTTAATACAGCTCAAAAGGAAATCTGAAGTGTTTGAATTGGCATTCTTTCATAAGTTCACGGCTCAGTCTGCAGACCATTTTACACCTCTTTTGATTAAACAGCAGCACTGCAAAGAGGTAACAGGTACAACAGGAAGACTTCTTTTTCTATTTTATTTATGTGTTCCAGGAATAAACAGCAGTGCAACTTCAGTAGGTACAGATTTGTGACATACAGCACAAAGTTTTCACAACTTAAGTCATATGCAACAGAAGATTTTGTAGCCTTCTGTACCGCATGCTTAGAAACAGCTCCCTTTTTTTTTTTCATTCCTACATGTCTAGGACACAGTCAAGCTATCTATAGCTGACTGATCTGTAATTCCTTAATTCCCCTCAAGTTTTAAACAGAATAGCTTTAAATTACCCTTTAGTCAAAGGTAATTACTCTCCCCTACCAAGACTAAAGATGACATTTTGCCCACTGTATAACACTGTTTTCTCATACATATTTCAGCAGCCAAGTGAAAAGCAAAACCCAAAAGCTTGACTGTGGAACCACCATTCTTTCATCACTTCATATTGACCAGGATACTTCTTCACCAGCCAGGGAAACAGGATCAACTGGCACACTGCACCATAAACCTCCCAATTCACTATGGCCCATCTAATGATCTGCAGGCCAGCTTCACTCTGACAAACCCTTCCACCCATCCCAAACCCTTAGCTTAGAGGAGACTGAACCACTGGTATCAGCAAAACAGCACCTGAGCAGACAAAGTGGTAAGTTCTCACTTATGGAGCTCCTGACATATTTCTTTGGGCTTGCCTTGAGGCCACCTATAGACACTGGTGACAGCCACACCTGCGCCAGCACCACTGCATCAGAACATCACAGATGTGGGAATCAAGAAAAAAAACAGCAGGATCTGTCTCTTGATGCTTCCCTGGATGGAATCTCTTGTCCTTGTACTAAGATTTGTGTCTCCTACACCTACTGTGAAAAGCTCAGTAAAGATTTTAGGTATATTTGTCTCCCATGCTCTCGTAATAAAATGACCTTTGGAGAAAGGATTATATTTAAGATATTCTAGCTGTATCAAAACCCATCATAAGAAGGCACCTGTAAATCCAGCCTCGTTAGAAACCTGAAGTTAAAAGTTCTGTAACAGTGTAGCATATTTTGGAAGCAGCCAAAAACCACCAAACAATGGAATAGTTAGGAGACAGATACATATATATACATATCTTGTGTGTGTATATATATATGTATAGATATAATCTCGAAAAACCCAAAACCACAAACTCAACTTGTTAGTACAGCTAAGGATTGAAGGGCAAATTTGGGGGTGAGCAGGTTGGTTCCTGCCATAGTGCTGGAAATAATGGCCTATTTTTTCAAAGACATTGCAGAAGGAACTGGACTACAGGGCAACCGTAGAGACAAAATCACTAGGGAAGGTAGATGTCTGTCCTGATTTCAGCTAGGATAGAACTCTTCTCAGTTGCCAGTACAGTGCTTTGTAGCTGATACAAAACAAATGTATTGTGCATCACTTGGATCTCTCTTTCTTGCTCTCCTTTTTATACAAACATTGTTAGTAGCATACTTTATTTTTCTTTGGTTATTAAACTGTTCTTTTCACAACCCAAAAGGTACACTTTTTTTTCCCCCTGAATTCTCCTCCCCCCCAGTCTGTGGGTGTGGTGAGCGAGTCGCTGCCTGGTACCTAATTGCCAGCTGAGGTTAAAACAAAACCCAGAGTCTGTAAAAGTAAACAACCAAACATAAAACGCCTACCACCTTGAAAGTACAGGTAAGAATGAAATAGTGTGTCTATATAAAATAGAGATTAAGTAACATTTAAACTAGTCCATGGGTAAGATGGACATTACATCCTTCACTATTAAAGTTATGGCAGAGTTAAAGATTGACATTTTTGAAAAAGCAAAACTGAGTACTAAAAGTAACCACAGAAAAGTACTCATACCATTGATCAAAAAGTATTTCAGCTACACTAATCAAATGAGTCCAGTTTCAAATCCTAAAACCAAATATCAACAAAAAAAGTTATCTTCCAATAACAGTGGCAAACAAATGGATTCCCTTCTAGAAGAACTATAAGACAAAGTTTCAATTCTGCAATCATAGATGAGATTAATTCAGATGATAGCTCATGAGTTCTTATTTGCATAGAATTAATTTGCATAGCACATCTATGAAGTGACATATCATTACTAACACACTTATGAGTGTTTTTAAAAAAACAAACAAAACCAACAACAACAACAAACCGTCAAACCAACTAAACCTCCCACAGATTTAGTGTTACGTGCAAGACACACAGGTAAGTAGGTTGTTGCTGTTTGACAACAAAAGAACAAAGGAAATACTTTCTACGCTGGGTGTACAACTAGCGAAATACAAACACCAAGAGTCATGTCTCTCACTCCTCCAGTACTATGTCCTGTTTTAAGTTCTGCCATCTGACCTCTGAGAAACTCCTGCAATCCTGAAAACTTATTCCCCCAAATTCAAAGGCACACTCACATCAGACTATGGAAAACATCACCAGTTCAGTTCCAGCTAGACTCCTCTTTTTAGCTAATGTTTAGCTGAAGGAAGTCAGCAAAGTGGTTAAGAGAGTAACTTAAAAATGGAAAGTAGTTCCAAAAAAGAACAGTATTAAAGGAACAGAAAGACAGCAAAAGTGACAGGAGAGATGAGAGTGTTCCTTGCATATCCAGTGTAAGAGGTTATGAAAGCATGTAATTCAAAAAGGCTGCAAACACAGTAGAACTAAGGCCAAAATTGATCTGCAATACACAGCAATACAAACTGTTTAATAATCAACACTGAAAACTTGTCTATGTAGCTCCAATACCCACAGAAGCGCTAAATACTGTGACAGGCCCCGTTGGCGAGTACTACACCAGTGATGTAAGTAAAAGTCAACTTTTGAAGGGCACCTTACGAAGTTAACGGGTATAGTCAAAACATTTACGAGACAGCTTCTGGAGCTGATTTTTGTGTCTGCACCTCCAGGTAATGGCTCACAACGCCGTTTGCAACGACAAAACAATGGGGTCGGGGAACTGGACTCAAAAGCAAACAACACTCCAGGAACCCTATATATCTCCGCAAAGCCAGGCCCTGAGACCGCTCCGGACCGGGCCGGCCTCCTCCGGCTCCCCCCCTGCACCGTGTCCGCCCGGCGACACCGGCGCGCCAGGGGCTGGCACAGCCCCTTCCCAAACCCTCAGGGAGAGGGCTGGCCCGTCCATCCCCCCATCCCGACCCACCTTGAGGAGGATGGAAGGTGGCAGCTGGTTGATGTCCGAGGTGGGCGGCGGCGGCAGCTCCCGGCAGCTGTCGCCGGGGTACTCCAGAGGCTCCTCGCAGCCCGCCTCGCCGCCCCGCTCCTTCTCCTCCTCCCGGCCCTGCACCTTCTCGTCCTGGGGCGCGGGAGGCGGCGGCGAGGCGGGCTGTCCCCCGCCGCTCTGCCCGGCGGTGGCCCCGCCGCTCTCCCCCGCGGCGCCGGGCAGGGCGAGCAGCTGCGGCTCCGCCGGGCACTGGCAGGCGCCGGGCTCGGGCTCGGGCTCGGCGGCGGCGCAGCGCGGCTGCTTGCAGGGCGGGCAGGCGGGCAGCCCGGCCCCCTTGCGCTTGCACGCCATCTCAGAGGAGACCTCGCCGGGCGGCCCCAGGAGGCCCCGCACCGGCGAGGGCAGCAGGCCGGAGAGGAAGAGGCGCTGGCAGCGGCCCGGAGGTTCCCAGGCGGCGGGCGCCAGGCGCAGGAGGCGGCGAGCGACGCGCTGCTCCGCGGCGGGCGGGCTGGCGCCGTGCACGATGAAGCAGAGCATGCAGGGCCCGCGCAGGAAGCAGCTCCGGCTGCGCGGCGGCGGCGGCACCTTCGCCCGCGGACGGCGGCGGTCCCGGCTCAGGCTCCTTGCCTCCTTCGAGAGCAGGTGGCCCATATAGGAGGGGAAGCGGCGGTAGCGGAAGGGCGGGTGTCACCTGCGGGAGGCGGCGCCGGGAGCTGACATGCTGCCGGCGGGCCGGGGCAGGAGGCGGCGGCGGCGGGGCTGGTTCCGGGACGCCGGGAGGGAGGGAGGGAGCAGCTTCCGCTGCCGCCGGCCTGACCTCCCCCGGGCAGCGGGGGCGGTGCTCCGAGGGTCGGCGTTGCTGCTGCCGGCGGCTGCGCTGGGGCTGGAGGAGGCTCCGCCGCGGGTGCTGCGGTGGGTGCCCGCCGTGTGCCCCTGTGCGTCACATCAGTGCGTTCACTGTGCAAATGCGGGTCTGCACACCGCATACGGCACGTACGCCTGTAATATGTCCGTGTATGCATTATCACAGAATCGTTAGGGTTGGAAGGCACCTCTGGAGATCATATCGACCTACCCTCCCGCCAAGGCAGGGCCACCTGGAGGTGACGCAGGAACGTGTCCAGGTGTGTTTGGAATGTCCTCAGAGAGACGCCGCGGCCTACCTGTTCTAGTGCTGTGCTACCCTCAACGTGACGTTCTTGTTGAGGTGGAACTTCTTATGATGTAGTTTATGGCCACTGCCCCTTGTCATGTCATTGGGCAGGACTGAAAAGAGTCTGGCACCATCCTGTTGGCGCCGGCTTTGGAGATATTTATACACTTTACCAAGAACCCCTTTCACTCTTCTCTAAACTAAACAGCTCCAGCACTCTCTTCTTATAAGAGAGATGCTTCAAACCCATCAGCATCTTTGTAGCCTCCGCTGGACCCTCTCCCTTAGCTCATTGCCTTATGTATATATATACACACGTAAGATGTATAAAAATACATGCATATTTTTGAGTAACTGAAATAGAAGTTTTTTGGGCTACACTTTGTAGGCAAACATGAGAGGACCCCTACCCATTGGTCTCAGATTATATGCAGGACAGTGGCCGAGGTTTTGCAGTGGCAAAGCAACAGAAGCTTAGAGACTACCAAGAGCAGTCTTCCAAGTTTGCCTCTGTCAACACCATGTTCCCACCAACACTTCCCAGAGAATACTTGTTTTCTGTTGTTTTAATTCATTGTACATCCAGAACCAGGGCTCATATGGGATCTCTGACCCCCTATGCCTGCCTGCAGACACTCACCTCTAACTGCAGTGTGTTGAACCTCGATGCAGGTGCCTAGGTGTGTAAACCCTTGCTGGAGGCTGCACTGTTTTAATTAAGACTCTGCTTAGTGCCTAGCAAAAACAATTTGTTTCAGCATTCAGTTCTAAACTGTTGACTTAGCTGTATAGGCTTGGATATCTAGTTTGAATATATGTACAATTTTGTCTTTAGTAAGAGGTGTTTGGGGAAGGAGAAGGCGAGTTATAGCTAGAGGATATATGGCTCAGTACTAATATTAAATAACAAAGGGCAGGAGAAGCAATGCACAATATTATATTGTGTAGCACAAGTTTTGGCCTTTTGCCCAGGGAGAAGTTATGTTAGGATTAAAATACCAATGCTGCTATTATTTTTGTTTGTTACCTCTATTATTAGTCTTCAACAACTCCGTAAAAATGTTTCCTATGAGAAAAGTACTGAATATACCTTTGGATAAAAGGAGACCAATAGAATATTTTGTGTGGATTTATAATTCAATGAGCTTCATCAATATAAACCACAGCAAATTTTTGCCAAAAAATTGGCAAGGCCTTTTGTGCTCTGTGGGGAGAATGGGATGAAAAGCAGAAGATAGCTGGAAGTAACTCTTGATGAGACTGTGTGAACAGCAGGCCAGTCATCCTCTTACATGGACTGGGTATAACAGTCCCTGCTCTTCACTTCAGGGCTCCTCCAGTTAGCAAGGTAATGGACATAAATTCACTCTTTGTGACTTAACCATTGGTTTGTGGCTGTCCCAGCTGCCTGCCAGTGGCGGTTCACATATTCCCTCCTCCCAGAGACTGCAAAATTTTATTTCAGTAAGGAAAAGCAAAAATAGCATTAAAAGAAGACGAATGTCCAAATCAAATCCTCAAACCAATCAGAACTCAGAATAAACACTGGCTGCCTTCAACTTCTCCAATGTGTGTTCTTCCCACACAGGTTGCAGTACTTCAAGAACTGTTCTAGAGTGGAGCCCTTCCGTGGGTCCAGAGGTTGTGCCAGGAGCCAACTGGCTCCATAACAGGCTTCTGATGGGGTCACATGTGTCTTTGGACATCCACCTGCACTGGCATGGGGTCATCCATGGGCTGCTGGTGGTTCTGTGCTCCCCAATGGACTCCTCCACGGGTCACAGTCCCTTGGACTTAAGTTCACACTGGACTTCCAGCCTGTCCAGTACAGCAGGACGGGAGCACAGCGGTGCCCTGGCCACCCTCCAGCCCAGGCACTTTGCAATGGCTGTCACCAAAGTGTTTCCAAGCACAACACGCCGAGATAACCAGCAGTGCCGCCAGCAGCAAAATCAGAGTAGCCACTAACAAGCACTGGCCTCCAACAGACAGACAGGAAAGCGAGTCCCATGGCAAGCACAGTAGCCTGCTAATTAATAGCTAAACAGCAGTAACAGCTACAAATTCAGTGTAGCACATTTCAATCAAATCTGCCATTGTTTCAACTCTTCATGTGTTACACTGGGTGCCAAAACAACCAACATGGTATAACCACAGCTGTTCTTTATTTCATTTTAATCACTTGTTTTTCTTGAGTTTTATTTCTTCTCTCTTTGCTTTGTTTTCATTTTTCTCTTTTCCTTGCAATTTTTTATTACTACTACTACTATTTCTAACTTACTAAACTGATGTTAGTTACCTCAACCCATGAGTTTGTTTCTCGCTTTTACACTTCGAGTTCTTTTCCTGTCCCACTAGGGTGGGGGAGTGAGAGCAACTGAGCAGCTATGTTTTTCTTAGTTACCAGCTAAGGTTAAACCACAAGACTCTGTTTGTCATAAATATATTTGGTATGATTATTTTCCCTTCAAGTAGATTACACAATCACAAAATCCATTAGTTTGGAAAAGACCTCTGAGATCAATTAATCCAACCTTTTACCAAACACCACCTTATCAACTAGACCATGGCACTAAGTGCCACATCCACTTTTTCCTTAAACACCTCCAGAACCCGTGACTCCACCACCTCCCTGGACAGCTCATTCCATGGTCTAATCACCCTTTCTGTGAAGGAGTTCTTCCTAGTGTCCAAACTAAATCTCCCCTGGAGTAGCTTAACACTATGTCCTCTTGTCCTGTAACTGGTTCCCTGGGAGAAGAGACTCCACCTGGCTACAGCCTCGGGTCGGGGAGTTGCAGAGAGCAATAAGGTACCCCCCAAGCTTCCTTTTCTCCAGGCTAAGTGCACCCAGATTCCTCACCTGCTTCTCTTCAGACTTGTGCTCCAGACCGTTTCTCAGCTCCGTTCCCTTCTCTGGACACGCTCCAGCCCCTCTATGTCCTTCCTGAACTGAGGGGCCCAGACCTGCACACAGCACTCGAGGTGTGGTCTCACCAGTGCCCAGCACAGGGGACGGTCACTGCCCTGCTCCTGCTGCCCCACTACTGCTGACACAGGCCAGGATGCCCTCAGCCTTCTTGGTCACCTGGGCACGGCTGGCTCATGTTCAGCTGCTGTTGACCAGCTCCCCCAGGTGCTTTTTCAACAGGCAGCTTTCCAGCCACTCTTGTGGCCCAGCCTGTAGCAATGCAGGGGGTTTTTGTGGTCTTGTTGAACCTCAGACCACTGGCCTTGGCCCATCAATCCTGCCTTCCAGATCCCTCTGCAGAGACTTCCTGCTTTGTAGCAGACCAACACGCCCACCCAAACTGTTGTTGTCCATGAATTTGCTAATGGCAGATTCAATCCTCGCATCCAGATAATCAATCAATATATTAAACAGAGCTGGGCCCCACACTGATCCCAGGGGGATACCAGAGGCCAGCTGGATCCAGCCTCATTCACCACCACTTTCTGGGCCCAGCCACCCAGACAGTTCTTAACCAGCCAAGAATGTACCTGCCCAAGCCGTGGGCTGCCAGCTTTTCCAGAGAGATAGTATCAAAGGCTTTGCTGAAGTCCAGGCAGATGACATCCACAACCTTTCTCTCCTCTGTCTGGTAGGTCACCTGGTTATAAAAGGAGATTTTTTAAAAAAAGGAGATTGTTCCATTGGTTTTATGCCACTGTTAGCTGAGCTGGGCCACCCTTAGCAGACAAAATGTGTATCAAAAGTTACAGTATTTATGAAGTTGCTGCATGTATAAAATTTTTATCACTGTAGTGGGCAAGTTCCAAGGCAATGATGCTATCAGAGTGCCATGGGGGTCAGGACACCAGGCAGGGCAGGACACGGATTCACCAGCTGTGACCAGAGGCAAACTTTACCACATTGAAATTGTTTAATGTTTTTATTACTTAAACCTACATATTTACGTCTAGCTGCTTCAATCAAGTAGATCTTCAAAGTTCCCCAAAGATTTGCAATATCTCTAGGCAGAAGGAGAAATTCTTTCTGTTGTTTTCAGTCTTCCATCTGAAGTTGAAACATACTTCTCCCAAAACACCACCCACTTCAATTTCTGAACTGTGCAATCCAGTCTAATCAAGATCTCATTCAAAAAGAGAATGATGTAAGTACCATAACAAAGCTTTGGGGTTTTTTTCAATAGTCTAGGCAAAACTTTTTAAATACAAACATAGAGGGAGGGTTTAGATTGTTTTTCAAGATGGTAGACTGTTCTTTTTCTAATAGCCTGCAAGAGCTAAACGAATTTTAAATTAAAACAGTAATTTAAATGAGATATAAATGAATGATGAGAAATACAGGGAAGCAGAGGGTGGTTCTGGTCTATGCAAGGGTTTTAACACTGAGTGTCACTGTTGCTTCGTGGAAAGCAAGCACAGAAACCACCTGCTGCAGAGTAAAAGCAGAATGAAATATTACATGACCAAATATCAGCTGTGAAATCTTCACTACATTAATATCAGAAGGCAGATATAACTAACAGTTCATTTCTTCATTAGCACTACTAATATTTCATGAAATTAGAAGTCATAAAACCAGTAATGTGAGACGCGACTAATTTTACGACATGAAAGCTACTACAACTTAGCCTAGAAATTAAGCAGTAAAATCCCCTCAATGATGGTAAGGGTTTATTACACACATAGCAGTAGATTATGACATTTTTCAGTGTTATCTCTGTGCATATTTAAGTAGGCCACAAAGACTCGTGACCCAAGATTAGTATGGTATTTGAGTCTGAGCTGCAAGGGAGCACAATAAATTTTTTAAGTTACCGTGTTGTATCTAGTCCTGATACCCCTTAAGTACATGTTCATCTGTATTTCAGGACTGACCTTTAGGATACTGGGTCTATAATCTTTGGCCATATTGCCAATGTTGAGAGATAGTAGTTATTTAACTTAAATATGTAAGTTTAAATTATAATTAGTTTCACTGGGTTATGAAGTTACAACACTGTGATTTAGTATGTTTATTCTCTTTGCGTAGCTTTGCTTGCTTAACATAAGTAGCTTTGAAGTGGTGTGTTAGGAATGTCATTATGAAATAGATGGAAGGAAGTAGCAGAATTTCCATCTTGGGTTTAGAAACAGATTAAAAGTTCTTTTGTAGAGTCCTAGTTGTTTCACTATTGTTCTGGTTTTGGCTGGAATATACTTAAGTTTCTTCACAGTAGTTTGTAAGGGGCTGTGTTTTGATTGGTGACTGAAACAGTACATGGATATTTTGTTTATTGCTGAGAAGGGCTTGCACAGATCCAAGAGCTTTTTCTGCTTCTTTCTCCATCCTACCAGTGAACAAGGAATTGAGAGGGGACTCAGTGGGGACAGGGTACCCCAGACCACGTGACGTCACATTCAGCAGTGAAGTGGGGGGAAGATGTAGGGAGATGGAGGGACATTCAGAGTGATGGCATTTTTCTTCCAAAGTCACCATTATGTGATGGAGCCCTCCTTTTCTGGGAGTGGCTGAACACCTGCCTGTCCATGGGAAGGGAATTAATTCCTTACTTTGCTTTGCTTTGTTTGCACATTTACCTATGTAGTGGGTTGACCCTGGCTAGGCGCCAAGTGCCCACTCAGTCGCTCTATCACTCCCCTCTCCTGCTGGGACAGGGGAGAATAAGCTGGAGCACGGCCAGTAGGGTGCGATAAGGCAGTTTTATTACAATATGAAGCAAAAAGCAAAGCAAGGTCTGCACGCGCGAGCGAAAGAGTCAGAAATAAAGGATCAATCTCTACTTCACATGGGCACCGATGTCCGGACACCTCCCGGGAAGCAGGGCCTCAGCACGCGTAACGGTTGCTCCGGAGGACAGTCAATGAAAACACACGAGTGTCCCCACTTCCTCCTCTCTCCCTTAGCTTTTATATCTGAGCTGACGTCACATGGTATGGAATATCCCTTTGGCTAATTTGGGTCAGCTGGCCTGGCTGTATCCCCTCCCAGGATCTTGGCCACCCCCATCCTCTTCGATGGGGGAAGGAACATCAGAGGGACAGTGCTGCCCAGCAGTAGCCAAAACACTGCCCTGTTATCAGCACCCATCCAGCTACCAATGCAAAGCACAGCACTGTCCGGGCTATGAGCTTTACCTTGATCAGACCCAATACAACCTATTAAACAGTTTTATCTCTACCCGGGAGTCTTCTCATGATTACCCATCCAATTCTCTCCCCCATCGCACAGGGAGCAGTGAGCAAGGGGCTGTGTGGGGTTCAGCTTCTGGCTGGGGTTGCACCATGACAGTGCCCTTAGTCTACACGGATATGAACGGAGGTTCCTCAGTTCTCCATTCCTGAAGACCTACAATTTTTATCAAGCTCAAAACTGGCACCACTATTGAACAGTAAGGTATTGCTGGTGGAGAGTAGATCTCCTCAGCTAAAAGACTAGATTGGGTTAACCCACTCCCTGGATTATTCTTGCTTCTGCTCAGGCAGAGTACTGGGGATGGAGAAAGTACCCTACCTCCTGGCTGATTTTGCTACAGAGAAAAGTATGTAGTTGCTGGCAACAACAGAGACAGAGTGTCCACTGTGCTGCACTGGATGAGCAGTGATAAGGAACTTCAGGCATAGGAGTGAGGAAAAAGGGAAGGGAGGAAAGATAAAAAAGGCAAGAGCAGGTATCTTCCTTCAACCTCTGCTTTCAAATTGCATTTGCATTTGGAAAATAGTAAGACAGGCTGCCTCTCACAGTAAGCCCAGAGATAAAACAATTTGAGGGGACTAATGCCTTATGGCCCTTATCCTGAAAACATGATAGAGACTCAGGTCTTAGACTGTGCAGTGTGGGAGATCTGTATTTTTGAGGATTCGATGGAAAAGCTGGGTAGATTTCCTAAGTCATTATATGTTTGATGAATTACATCATAAAATTTCTAAAGATACTGTTCTTCTGGAAAAAAATGATTCTTTGGAAGGTGGGAGGAATACTTTAAAGGATAAGTTCCCCCAATATCAAGGCTGCGTATTAAAATACAGAAGAATTTTTCAGCATAGAGAAGAGCTAAGATGTTCTCTGAAATCAGAGAGCTCACACCTAGTAACAGATTACAGTTTTAGACACAGCACAAGCAAAAAGTGAAACATCATGAAATCTGTAAGGACATAATCTAGAATTTGAGTCTAGTCAAATTCTGATTTAATATCCTTTTCCTTCATAGGATATTAAGGAATATAAAAAGCCTATCTAATTTTAACTGACTTGCTTACTTATTTGAAAATAGCAGTCAGGATCTGGCTGTTCCTGATTTGGTTTTTGTTGGCTGATGTTCTGTTGTGTTTGCACTAAATACAATATTTATGTATTATCAAGTACCATATCCTGCCAGTACAGTAAGATAGCAACAGCAGTACACATTATGAAAAAAAGATTGTTTTGAAAATAAAAGAACCTGATTTTGTACTGTAATAAGAGATTTTAAAAGTTATGTCTCAGTGTTTGTCATGGTTTAACCCCATCAGCAGCCCAGCCCCATGGAGACAGTCCCTTACTACCCTACCAACAGGATCAGAGAATCGGAAGGGTCAAAGACACAAAGCTCGTGGGTTGAGATGCAGACAGTTTAATAGGGAAAGCAAAAGACACGCACACAAGCAAAGCAAAGCGAGTGAATTCACTGCTTCGCGTGGTTGGGCAGGTGTTCAGCCATCCCCAGCAGAGCAGGGCTCCATTGTACTAATGGTCAAACCCCCTCAGTCCAAACATCCCCTCCTTCATCCCTCTTCCCCCACTTTATACACTGAGCCTGATGTCACAAGGTCTGGCATATCCCTTTGGTCAGTTTGGGGTCACCTGTTCCAGCTGTGTCCCCCCCAGCCTCCCACATACCCCCAGCCTCTTTGCCAGCATGGCCATATGAAAGGCAGAAAGGGCCCTGGTTCTATGCAATCCCTGCTCAGCAATAACAAAAACATCTTTGTATTATCAACTCTGTATTCAGCACAAATCCAAAACACAGCCAAACCTCAGCCAAAATCAGCAGTGCTTAAATGAAAGGCTTGGCTACTTATGGATACCTTTAAAGTCTTCTTTGATACCTTCATCGTTTTCATTGCAACCACTGTATTGTCTAATTCTTCATGTGATTCTCATGGTTGAATGCAGGCTGTGATTCTTCTGACTGAATCTCAGTTTCAGGGCACTTCAAAAGGAAAAGAAAGGTTAATGTTGCTACTCTGCTGAATATTTGGGTAGTATATGCTGTGAATTGTCTGTTTGCAGGGGTAGTTTGCCTTTTCTTATTTGTTCTGCAGATATAATCCACTGATGCTCAAATGTCACCTAAAAGTTCTACTTTGCTGGAAGGGAAAAAGCATAAATATGGCACATAATTTCAACCCATTGCATTGCATTAGTTTACACTCTGCTTCCACAATGACCTGTCTGTGTGTTGACAACACACAGTATGCATACTTGGAAGTACTTAGCAGTCAGGGTCTCTTGTATGGCTGTAATCTTAACTGCCTAGCTCTCATTACAACAAGGGAAATAGTTGAATGTTTTCATTAATGTTTTGCCCAGAATAACATCCAGGTGTGTTTAGGTAGTGGTAACCTTATTCCCAAAGGCAGAAGGCAAACTTTGGAGATCCCATTCATATCTCTCGTATAAGGTATCAATCTGAAAGGTCTTTGAAATAACCAGTTTTTTGTTTGTTTGAGGTGATGACCCCCTCAGTAACTAAAAAACCCTCAACTTGTAACCGTGAAGTATGGTCTGCCTGAAGATGGCAGTATTTGATTTGGAAGGATAAACCTTGAAGAGAAATGCTGCTTGGATCCTGTTTTATTATTCATCATACCATGGCACCTAAGTGACAGGCTGTCAATAATTAAAGGGAGGGTAGGAGAAGAGAGGGCACATGTTTCACAGGCTCCTGACCTGTCATAATTTTTCTTTCTTTCTCAGCATAAAGATTCTCTAGTGAGTGTGTAGTGATAATCTATTTTCAGGCATTACAACACTTGCATTCAAGCCTCCAGAAATCCTTACCTAGGAAATCCCTAATTTCTTTTTTTTTTCTTTTTAATAAATTGCCAATTAAGATTTGCCCTTCCATGAAGTGATGAAGATAAAAATATCAGCACTATAATGTTTCCATTTCACAGTTTTTTGTTTAAGCATACATTGAATTTACACTACTAAAAACCATTTTGTATCCAGATATTTCAAGGTTAGCTATTAACTACCATATTTAAGATAAAATTTTATGCAGCTACAAAAGGGGTACAACCTTAGGAGAAAAACAAGTAGATAACTTACTAATTATTCTCTCTAGATTTCTTTCAGTAATTCACAGAATAATTACAGTTGCCTTGTAGCAAATTCCTTCTTTACAGAAGCATTATGTGAAAAATCATGTGTAAATAAACAAACAAACCAGCACAAATCAAAATAGAAGTTATCGTAAACAGAAATCTTGGGCTAGTCTTATTTTCAATGTATTTGTGGAAATCCTGTCTGTATTATGCATGTATGCTTTTTTCACCTTTCAAGTAATTAATTTAAAAGGGTTACATGAGTGTAAGAACCTCTTTTGGTTGCTTTGATTAAAGACTGCACAATACTCCTGAGGTCAATACAACTCATAATAACCACAATGCTCCTGGCTGCTAACAGAGTTGAGAAATTAGTTTCGGGCAACATGATAACCTTTTACAATTTATGATAGTTGCTTCCAAAGTAGAATTGTCATTCTCAAACTGAAGTTTGAGTCTTGCAAGATCAGAAGAATGGTAACTAGTGGGGTTCCACAGGGCTCCATCTTAAGCCCTGTGTTCTTCAACATCTTCACAAATGACTTGTACAAAGGATTTGAAGGTACACTAAGTTTGTAGATGATACAAATTGAGGAGGAGCTGTTGACTCCCTCAAAGGTGGTGGGGCCCTGCAGAGAGACCTGAACAAATTGGACGGATGGGCAATCACCGCCTTTGTGGAGTTTAACAAGGACACGTGCTGGATTCTGCAACCCTGGATGTATGGAGAGACTGGGGAATGAGAGGCTGGAGAGCAGTGCCACAGAAAGGGACTTAGGGATCCTGGTCGAAGGCAAGTTGAACATGAGCCAGCAATGCCCTGGCAGCCAGGAGGGCCAACCCTGTCCTGGTGGGCATCAGGCACAGCATCACCAGCCAGGCAAGGGAGGGGATTGTCCTGCTCTGCTCTGGGCTGGGACAGCCTCACCTCGAGTACCGGGGGCAGTTTTGAGTGTTGCAATGTACAAAGGTTATAAAGCTATTAGAGAGTGTCCAAAGGAGGGTCATGAAGATAATGGTCTAGAGGGGAAGGCATACGAGGAGCAGCTGAGGTCACTTGCTCTGTTCTGCCTGGAGGAGACTGAGGGGAGAGCTCACTGGGGCCTTCAACATCCTCACAAGGGGTAGAGGAGGGGCAGACACTGATCTCTCCTCCCAGGTGCCCAGTGACAGGACTTGAGAGAATGGCCTGAAGTTGTGCCAAGGGAGATTTACATTAGACACAAGAAAAAGGTTTTTCACCCAGAGGGTGTTGGGCACTGGAACAGTAATTTAGACGTTATTAATGTAATTTTAAAATGTTAGAAAAGATGGGAGGAATTTTTACAAACTATGAAGTGTTTCAAGGGATGGCTCCCAAATAGGATTCATATGTGTGACAAACAAACAAACCACATCACACCCATGCCATTGTCCTTTCTGCCATGTTCGTCTAAGGAAGAGGGGCAGGAAAATTACAGTGTAGGAAAATTAGATTGCAGGCAGGCAGAGACAGAGAATACAATCTGTCTAGGTATAGGATGTTTAAATATAGAAGTAGATGCTGAAACCTTCTGAGAACACCACCTGCCAAGATAAGATTCTCTGGGGTTTTTTTTACAAAAATAAGTGGGACAAGTTAGAGGATTCTGTCTTGATAACCTCCACACAGTAAATAGTCTGTGCTAACTTTCTCTGAAGATGGATGTTTGAAGAATCACTTACAAACAAAATTTGTAAGAAAACCTTTGTGACAAATTTATAAATTAATAACGTCATTCATATAATAATATCTTCTTTTTGTGCCTGGACTATTCTTCATCTCTCTGTCTTGCCCACAAATGTTTGTTTCAAGCAGCCAAACCACAGAATGGCTGAAAATAGATGACTCACACTGCCATATTATTCTGCCTAGTTAGACTCTGTCTATTAGGCTGATGGCGTAAACTTAAAACCTTGGCAGATGTATGTATATATATTAAATATAATCAAAAATGGATGAAATATTTTTGAAAAGGTAGTCTTTGTAGCAACATTTTTTAGGCAGTGCCAACTCCCTTCAGTCTTTGACTTTGAAGAGAAACTGGGGCCTTTGCCAGAATTTGTGTTAACTACTGCTGGCAGAAACCTACAGGCAAACTTGCCCTTTATCTGGAAGTAGCAGCTGCAGCACCAACATTTCAGAGAAACCGTATCTCTCAGTAACCTCTCAAGGTTTCATCGCCTTGCTTCCATAAGAGGAATTCTGTTAAACATTAGTACTCGTGCAAAATGCATATCCCTAAAATTAAAGAAATGTCTAACAGGCAAATATAAAAAGTGAAGGAAGATGAGACACACCTTGGCAGGTTATATTAACGCTGTTGTTAGGATAGTTTCTGCATTTTGCACATTTTAGTAAGAGGGGACATAATGCTAAAGGGTTGAATTACACTGAATGAAATGCACATATCTTTCCCATCAATATACCAGGGAAATTCATGTGATATGTATTATGAGATCAGCTAGCCTAACTAGAAAAAAATAATGCATTTCTCTTTGGATTCCATGGTGTCCCGCGGCTGAGGGATGGTAGAGAACGAAACTAGTTGAACTAAAAAGTGCGTAAAGCAAGCTTTGTATATTTCATGTGCCCCTTTTAACCTTTCCTACCAGTGTGTTTCCAAAGAAAGGTAGAGATTGTTTGAAGACATCAAGGCTCTGCCTTAGCACAGAACTGTCCCAGTTGCTGTTGCAATACTGCACTCAGGTTGTTGAATGTTGGATAGACATTCCTAACTCATCAGGTTTTATCCATGTACGAAGTCCAGCCTAGCTGTGTGGGACTTTGGTCTGTAAGGTCGAGTCCTGAATTATGTACTGCAACAATTCTCCTGCGCTAGAACTTTAAATTAGGGATCTTGCCACAGAAGTGCCTTGAGTGTGTAGGGACTGTTGTGGTGAATGAACCAACCAGGGCCCCACAGAGCCCAGAAACAGAGGTTTGGTGGGCTGGTACCAAAGAGTAAAACCCCATTCTGTGAAGATGGCTTCTGCCTTTGAGTTCCTAGGATTCCTGAGGGGCGGTTCTGTCTACAGTTGACAGACACCCCTTGCATCCCCTAAGGGAAGGTGTCCTGGCCTGTCCCGCCTTCCTCCTCTTCCTGTAGATCCCTGCTATGCCACCCCGCCCCCTTCTCTGTATCCCTTTAAAAAGCCCCTCAGTCTCTTGTCTTGTCCTCTTCGTGTCCGTTCCCCTTCGAGGGAGCTTCTGCAATAAACCCTTGGAGCACCGGCCGAAGGGCCACCTCTGCTCATCTGTTTCTGGCCACGCCTGGGCTATCCACAAGCCCCAGGCACGCTAGGCTTTGTGCCCTCCACCGCACAGGCTGGGAGGCTGGCAAGCGAGGCACTGAGGTGCCCCGGGGGGTTCTCCCTTTGTGTTGGACCTCCCAGACCCAGCTGCGGCCCCCCCAGCCAAGCCAGCGTGCCGGCGTATTAATACAAGGGACCAACAGAGACAGCTGTGGACAGCCGCTGCCGCCTGTGTTCCATGTGGGACTTGCAGAATTGGCTGCTGATCCACTTTCTGGATGCATTTGTCTAACAATATCTGGCATGTGGGCATGGAGTGAAATGATGCAGCTGGCTGGCATTAGCTGTTGGCTGTCTGTGCCTGGTAAATGGGATCCCAGGCTGGGAGAAAGCCTGTAATGCCGCTTTCAAGGAATTGAATAGGGCCACAGGCCTCTCTCCCACCTGTGCATCAACACACTGTAAAAGATGTGCTCTTTTTGCTGCTTGGGCTCAACTTCTCTGTCAGAGATGTACTGTGCAGTTTGTCTGTTCATGTTTAAATATCCAATAGACTTCATACAGACTAAAGGAACAACAATATAGAAATAGGTGAGCATTTGAACAGCTTTTCTCCAACTATTAAACAGGAAAAATTTAGCCTATTGATATAGATTTCTTCATAAGAAAAAAATAATCCACTAAACAACTGTCTGAAAATGTTATGTAGAAAATGTGAGTCTTGCTTTCACTGCTCAGGGTGTTGCAGACTCCTTGAAAAGTTCTTTAGGTGCTTCACAGGATTCTTAAAAACTAGTGCCCGTTGTAGATCTTGGTCACTTGGGAAAAACATTTAGCCTTGAGTCTAACTCAGGTTTTGAAAGCGTGTCTTGGGCATAAAAACCCAGACCATCAAAGTACCTAAGGAAAGAAGTAAATCTGTTCTTTCACTGTCCATATGAATGAAAATGTACTCTCTTGCCCATCTGAACCCTGCTAGGCAGTGTCTGCTTTCTTCTAAATGTACATTTAATACTCTTGTTGCAATCCATAAAGTACAGTATATTCCTCTTCTACCTGCGTGTGTTGCAGGAAACTGCCCAGCCTGCAGGCAAATATCATTCAGAGCATTCAGAGAGAGAGAGATGGTTCCATTTTGCAATACGAGCGAAAAACAGCATGGCATGGCTGTGGTGGTTGCAGGAAGTGTCGTGCTACTATAGGAAATCAGTAGCAAAATAACTTCATGTTAGTTTTTGCAAGAACTAGGGCATATGCTACCTAATTTTGCAGGGTGACATGACTTCTGAAATTTAATGTTTATTCATCTTCTCAGAAACGTACACACTGCCTTGTTGCAAAGTGGGATTATTTAGAAGTAATTGCACAAATGGCTTGTCACATACAATATTCCTTTACTGCTTGAGAAGCACTTTCTCAGCTGCAGTTAATTTGGACAGCAGTACTTAATATTCGTTAATTGAAAATCTGTATTCCCTGTGGATTTTTCTGTGTCTTATTCTCCACTTTGTACGTCAATGTAAATTTGAGTTGGTTATGATTATGTTTCCTGGTAAATTTTCAGAATGAAGTTCTTTACTCACAGAAATGCTTTGGTCATAATATATGTGTTTAAAATTAGCTAAAGTCACTTTCTGTATAATTAACATATAATTAAAATGACCCTGTAGTGCCTTATGCTCTTCCAGAATGTTTTGTGCACTGACAAGTCTTTGAAAAGAAAACGTAGTATTTTAACATCTGAGGTGCCTTAGATGTATCATGACAATTTCTGTGCAGGTGCTAGCAGTAGATGTTGGAAATTATCTGTATGAAATTAAGTTGTATCAGTTGCACAAAGTGTAGTTATGTTGAATGAGGTACAAATGATGGAGGGACTGGTAGGAACAGCTTGGTGAAGCTGTGGTTTTGAAAAGAAGAGAACCATTAACCTAGAGTAAAGATCAAAAGAAAGGTGCATTTGGCCCGTGTCATTTTACTGGTTTTCTGCATTGCCTTCTGAGTGTTTAGATACTCACTGATTTAGGATTGTCAGTACTAAGGTGGGCTACATAGTGCTGTACAAGTTGAAGCATGATTATTAGGTGAGTTCTACTCCCATGGGAACCTCCACTGGTGAAAAATCAACTAGTCCCACCTGCAACTCTTCAATTCCTCAGGTGTAGTAATAGGTCATGCACAAAGTAATCCTGCCTTTGTTCCTTAAGGCATGTCAGTTCACATTCAAAGCACTTTTTTCTAAGAGGAATAGCATTTCAAGTTAAAAAAAAAACCCAGCGTTTTCTTTAAAGTTATTTTAATATAATTAAAATCAGAAGCTGCAGATTAAAGCTTTGATCTGAATGCAAGAGAACAGTGAAATACCATAACTTCACTTTGCTCTTTCCCATTTGAGCTGGTGCACCACTTACAGGTACACCACTACAGGAACCCAGTAAGGCCTGAAATTTGGATTTCTTGTCAACAAAAGTATTTTAATGTTTCTTCACAAATCAGACATTCCAATGTGTTGTTTGCCCATCATGTGACTTGCCTGTTCGTAAGATAAACCACTTTTCCTATTTAACTGTCAAGAATTTTCGTACACATCAATGGGCCACTTTTTGTAACAAACAGATGCTGGAAAAGGGATTCCTCAGTAGTGGTTCCCTAATTCTTATCTTCTGGGAGTTAATTGAAAAGGTAAGCCTCCCTTTCTCTTCCTTGTAGTCCGTAGTTCTCAAACAGCTTTGCTTAAGGAGAAGCTTTAATGTCGGCACTGGCTCTCACAGCCACAAGGAAGAGAAGGACAGAGGACTTTTCTGCTGTCCTGGCCATTTGGAAATCTTAGCCAACTCTGAAATAGCAATGGCTTCAAAAGTGCAGGGAAAAAGAAAAAAGAATAATATCAGCCCTTCCTGAGTTTACTGAGTGAGCTATACACAGCAAATGTGGCTCTTACAGGACAAGGTGACTTCTAAAGATTAATGAACTCAGATTCACGTTACCATGAAGAGAGAAAAAAACCTGTTATCTACATGCACAGAAGGGGAATATGAGGCACAGACGGGATAAGACAACCTATAGTTGCATAGGAAAGCTGTGACAGAATAAGAAATAGGATACAAAATTTGCTAGTCATTTCCCACGATCTACTTACTTACCTCATTGCCCCTGTAATGGGGGCTGGGAATGAATTTAGTTCCATATCTTAATACTCATAGAACCTCATGTGGGGGAAGAGAGGTGAAGTGTTCAGGACTGTCGTGCTTCCCTGAATAACATAGTTTCTGAGACAAATCCTAAAATGCTGGAGTGTCTTAAAATGTCTGAGATGATTTGACTTCATTAGGATTAAATGTTCCAAAGACTTCATGATGCAATGTGTGTGAAATAATTTGGAGATGAAAAGAGAACAGTTTCTAGTTTGAAGAGATTTATTTTGAGACTTCAGACAATTTTATATTACTTTTTGACACACAACTTGTGATCTATCAGCATGAAAGGCTTCAGACTATAAAAAAATCAAGTCTTAATTAGTATGTGGATGGAAAATCATAAACCCATCCTCCTTCCTCATCTGCACTGTATTTGATTTGACAGCATTTTAAAGTCATTACTGGATTTTGTTTTTTTAACTTTTACAGTGTTATGTCAGTATTTCCCAGCTTTTGATTCACAAACAATGTATTACTCACAAGCTTTGAAAATAGCAGTCGTGAATAAATGAATTATCTGTCCTTGCAGCTCACACTAACTGGAAGTGCAATTAGTGTGTTGCCATTATTGTGTTACTTGCTCCACAGTTTCCTAAGGATCAAGCAGAAGTTGAAGGCAACTTATTCATAAGAGTAAAACCTAATTGAAAAATTAGCTCTACTCTGGACGTGGGGACAGTAATTGTGGGGTTTGACTTTGGCTGGCTTCGAGATGACCACTCAGCTGCTCTCTCACTTCCCTCCTCAACTCAGCAGGAGAGAAGATAAGATGTCAAAGCTCGAGAGAAAAGATTAAAGACAAGGGCATTATTTACCACTCACTGTCATAAGCAAATCTGACTGCACCACTGCCTGAGCATAAACATCCAGTGCAATAATAGACTGCTTCATGGAGAACCTTTTTGTTTCTCTGTTAGAAGTTAGAGGCTTCTCTGTACACTTTGTGGAAATAATGCATGAAACTGTCATAAATGCCCATTTAGAATAGAGTAGAATAGAGCAGAATGGGACCGAACAAAATAGAATAGCGTATTTTGGTTGGAAGACACGTACATGCAATCCAATTTTCTGACCACCTCAGGGCTCACGAGAAGTTAAGGTGTGTTACGAAGTGCATCGTGCACACCCCTGTTAAACACTGACAGTCTTAGGGCATTGACCACTTCTCTAAAGACCCTGTTCCAGGGTCCAACCACTCTCTCAGTAAAGAATTGCATCCTAATGTGAAGTCTGAACTGGTGCAGCTTTGAGCCATTTCCAGGCATCCTGTCACTGCATCCCAGAAGAGATCAGCACCTCCCTCTCCACTTCCCCACCTCAGGAAGCTGCAGGGAGCAGTGAGGTCGCCCCTCAGCCTCCTTTTCTCCAACCTGGACAAACCCAGACTCCTCAGCTGCTCCTCACTGGACAGGCCTTACAACCCTTCCACCAGTTTCCCCCCTGGATGCATCCAAGAGCCTTCACATCCTTCCTAAATTTTGGGGCCAGAACTGCACACTGTGCAATCCCCTCTGTTGGCTGTCAGGCTGTGCTGTGTCTGATGCACCCCAGGATGAGGCTTCCCCTCCTGCTAACTGAGGTGCAGCCTGCTGTCCACCAGCACCCCTAGATCGCTTTCTGCCAATGTTCAATCTATCTAGGGACATCTTCCAAGCCTTTTATCCCTCAAGAGAGTCAATAGCATTTGCCAGCAAACGTGCTTGTGGTGCATCCAGCCTCTGCATTCAGTTAATTGATAAATGTATGGAATAGGACTCTCCCTAGTACTGAGCTGTAAGGAAAACTGCTGGCAACTAGTCTTCAGCCAGATGTTGCCCCATGTGCTACAACACTTGAGTCCTGCCTGTGAGCCAATTCTTCATCCAGCTTACCATGTACTAGCTCATCTCACAGTTGGATCACTTCTCCAGAAGGATTCTGTGAGTGACACAATAAAAGACTTTACACAGCAAAAGGTATCGTAAGACCGTATGTACCCTTTAATGAATATTTCTTCAGTGTCTTTAGTACTCATATCCTTTAAGACAGATGGACAATTTTCAAATCAAGAAAGTTATAGCTGAGTACCTTACTGTTTTGCAGTCCTCACAGCTTCTTGCTCTGGTGGCAAGCTCTTCTTTTAAGTAATTTGTGCAGCTGCTGTTTCATTCAGAGTCTGCTGTATCTTGACAGCTGGGCATGTTCGGTGGGGTGACTGTGCCACAAAGAAGAAGGTGCCTCTTTGCTCTGCCTGAGGTTGCTCTGCATCTGGAGGGAAGAGATCATACTCTCCCTGTGGGTCTCTGCGGTGTGGGCTGGCACAGACGATGATGACAGGCTACGGGGCAAGGCCAGGTAAAGAGAGGTGACAGAGAGCAGATTGAAACACTGACTTTCTGTTCAGAATTGGAGAGTCCTGAAAGTCCATGGCAAGTCAGGAGGCCAATAAAGGTTTTTCATCTCAATATGAGCCTAAATGAGATAAATGCCTTGCCAAGGCAGTGAACAAGGCAAGGAAGTATTCCTGTATGAATCCTTTAGCTACAGTCTGTCCGCATTTCCTCTGTGTTTCCTAAAATCTTTGCCGTATCCTACTTTATGCTCAAATGAAAGATAACCTTAAACATTCAAAACCATTTTGTTGTACAGGTGGAACCACTACAAAATTCTCATCAAACCATTTTCATTGTACTTGTATAGGTTATATATTAGCTGCTTCTGTCATCTTGCTGATGTCACAGTGTTTTCAAAAAAGGCAATGGTTCTTTGCGTAACATGTATTTATTATTTGTAGTCTGCTTCCTGAGTGTTTTGTAAAACATTTTGAAGGGACTCATTACTGGGATAGGGATATCATTAGTGAACATACCAGCTGAACATAACTGAATAGGATGATCTCATTTTATTTATAGCTTCACAGATGATAGAAATGAACACAATACGCCAAGGGTTAACACCAAATTATTTTCTGCTATATTCAGTAACTCACAGAGGATTAAAGTAGGGATCTATAGAGCAGAAAAAAACCCAGCCCACCACCTTTCTACCACATTAAGCCTTCTCCTTGTATTACAGCTTTTAAAAAGCTTCATCTGTCTCTAGAAAACAAACAAAAGGTGGAAGGAGAGCAAGAACCCAAAACTTAAATCCCATTCCAAATCCCATTGACCACAGGTTCTTGGTAGGTCTATTGCAGTGCATACAGCACAGCATTTCTTTTTTTTCCCCCCCTCTTCTGAGATGTCATTACAGTTACCTGTATTGTTTACAGTGTTTTCTTCCTTGCTGATGTGAACCATCTGTGATGCTTGAGTTTGCTGCACTCTTATTTTTTGCTGGTGGGGCCACAGTGACTCCAGGAGGACGTCAAAGAAGATACTGGAGGACCAAAAAGGAGTGCTAAATATGACTCAAACTTTGCAATTGCAGAGAGTTCCTAGGCAAGATGTGCTGGCATGGGCCTATCCAGCAAGGTCTGCTTCTTGCTATGAAAGTCCAAAATACTGCTTTTTTATTTTCCTGTATCAGTCTGGAAATACTACTGAATCTAAAACACAATCTGGGACTTGATTTCCACTCCGTACATAAGTTTGATACAACCACCAGAAAAACGAGTATGTCACATGGGATGCAAACATTTAGTCAGGGAAGTGATTTCAACTGAACAACTTGACATAATTTATTTACTAGTTCTCATCAGAGCTTTGTAATTAGAGATTTGGCTTCCACTGAGTTATTAAGAAAAATATCAAAATCCTGGGCCAAAGATTTTTTCTGAGAAATCTGTGTGCCCTATTCAGGGTCCTCACACATCTGACACCAGTTTAAAGTCTGCCAGAAAGAATTTTTAATCCAACTGAGTACTTTTTGCACTATTAGTAGTTCATACATAAAGGAATTACAAAATATCATGGACAGATGCAATGTTGTGCTAAGCAACTGAAGATAAAGAAGATACTATATAAAGTGTCTGCAAAAATTTAGGTCGTCAATCGTCAATATACTGCCAGCCTTTTGGACAAATGCTTTTTTGACAGAAATACAGGACTTTTCTTACAGTGAAATTATTTTGAACAGATTTGTTTGTTTCTTGGCCTCTTCCTTTGCATTCTTCCATCATACTGTCCTACCTCTCAAGGCTGCCAGTCTTGGGACTAAGAGAAGTTCTATATTTAACTGCCTTTTATATTCTTAAGGAATATTACTGTTGTGATTACCTCGAATTAAATCAGCTAATCTTTCTTTTTTTTTTTTTTTTAAAGGTTATGGGATGGATCTATCTGCCCACAATACCATTCTTCACAGCTGTCCTTTCTTTACAGCTATATTCTCCAAAAGTGTTCCAAACACAAAGCAGAAATTCATACATTTTCTAGACTGCCATTTGCAGTTTCTCTATCTGTGTTTCAAATGTCATCAAAGCAATGCTGTCATTGACGTAGCCATGCTGCTGCAGGCATACGATGCATGTATAGTACAATAGTTGACCCAACAGTTTTATTTCGTGGGGTCCTTGCATTGTGCTGAGAAACTCAGAGGTAAATCATCAAAATGTTACAAGACTGCAGGAAAATCTTCAGCTTTTTGGCATTACGTCTGAAAGTTGTGGGTGTAATATCCCATGGCATCTGCAGGGTTTATGGTACCCTGTGCAGCCAGTGCTTAAGGTCAAGGGCACATTTGTGTCAGAGGTGCTAGGTACTGAATACAAACATATTTTCTACCTGTGGCAGGCAGTGTTCAGTGAGTCACATTGATATTTCCACCAGTTAAGCTATGAAAGTCAAACATTCACACAATTAATTGACAAAGATTTCTGTTACGATTTTAAAATAGGACTTAAGGAGCCCTGTATTGTTTCCTAATTTGCAGTGGCCATTGATTTCCATGTAATTTTCCACAGGTAACCTGTGCTTGCATTGTAAGTGTGTATTCACTGACATTCTGTTTCCATACCTCATTTAAAAGCACATTCACAATGAAAAATGCTCTATCAACAGGTCCGCCTTAAATGAGTGTTAACTTCTCTTTAAAGAATAATGTTTTTTGATATTGAGTAAAGTAACTTTCAAGAGAATTTCTAGTTTTCATTTAGACTGTTGTGAGTTAACCCCAGCCAGCAGTGAAGTGGCTTGGGAAGAGAGAACTGGAAGAGTAAAAGTGAGACAAGACATGGGTTGAGATACAGACAGGCTAACAGGGAGAGCTAAAGCAAAACAAGCAAAGCAAAACAAGCAAAGCAAAACAAGGAATTGATTCACCTCTTCCCATGGCTGGGCAGGTGTTCTGCCATGCCCAAGAGAGCAGGCCTGCATCACAGCAGTGACTTGGGAAGACAAACACCATCATTCTGAACATTCTCACCTTCCTTCCTCTCCCCCAGCTTTATATGCAGAGCATGAAGTGACATGGTCTGGAATATCCCTTTGGTCAGTTGAGGTCACCTGTCCCAGCTCTGTCCCCTCCCCGCTCCTTGTGCACCCCTATCCTGCTCACTGGTGAGGTGAGGAGCAGAAAAAGACTTGGCTCAGTGCAAGCCCTGCCCAGCAATAACAAAAACATCCCTGTGTTATCAACACTGTTTCCAGCACAAACCCAAAACACAGGCCCATGCTAGCTACTTTGAGGAAAATTAATTCTATGCTAGCCTAAATTAGCACAGTACTTTTTGGTTTTTACTTTTACTTTTTTACCTTAAAAGTGTTTTTCAAATCATTAGAATAATAGTTGCTTTAAGCTTAGTTGTCTTTTTAGAAGATTCAAACTTGGGTTTTGCATGCTGGCTTTGCATTTTTTATGTAAGGAATATTTAAATTAAATTATGATCATTCTCCCTACAGGCAACCACTAATTATTAGCTTCAGCTCTGCATTTCTGCATATATCTGATAGGTGTTACCACACGCAAAATAAGAGACTTTGATGTTTAAAAGGAAAAAGCCTTTATATAATTTGAAACTCTCAGACACCTTTGTTACTGTCTGCATAAGAATACTTAGGAAGAACCAGAAGTTTAAGTGGTCAGCTTTGAACAATATGAAAGATCATATACTTGTGTCTAGGATTGAATCCTGACCTCACTGAACTGAATAAAAAATTTGTTAGTAATTAACTTTAAAAATGTATCTATTTTCTGTGTGTTTGTTGTCTGAAATCTAACAAATTCATCTTGAACAAATGCTGGTTATTTTAGAGAGACAACAATTTGCACTTGTAAACTTATACATAAATACAGATTCTATACATACTTAAAATTCAATGAAAGCAACAGCTTCAGATATGGTGAGCTCAAGGTTAAAGCCATATTGGATTGTATGAGACATTAAGATGAGCCATTTGCTGTTGAAAAAATGTGAGAGAACATAAAAAGTACAAGTTCCAGGTTATAATAATATTGAGCTTTATTCCCTGGTGATAACCATACTGGAGCTTATAATACAAATCTGAGTGAGTTTTCATATTGAGTAAGACCATCTTTAGGTGATGATGGGTAAAAAAAGTTATCAGTGGAACAGTTTAGGCAATTTGAATTACAGGATCAAAATACATTTCTTATCTGAGTCAATTCCTTGTATGGTAATTTATTGTAATGGCTTTAACC
Source organism: Callaeas wilsoni (assembly GCA_013398955.1). Taxonomy (NCBI): domain Eukaryota; kingdom Metazoa; phylum Chordata; class Aves; order Passeriformes; family Callaeidae; genus Callaeas; species Callaeas wilsoni. Next base: position 18,819 of record VWPU01008338.1, on the reverse strand, counting down.
TTAGAGGAATACAACCTATAGCATTATGTAACCCAGCAACCTCAAGTTTTCAAAAGAAAGCCGTACAGCTATTGATCTATGGGGACAAAGAATTTTCTCCTTCTTCCTCCTTCCAGAAAGGGGAGAATAGCATTTTATACGAACACAAAAGGAACTTCTGCTGTTCACACAATCATTACCCTTCTGAAGGAACACCAGCCCAATACTTGTATTCAAGCAACTGTAATGCCATTTTCCACTTCACTTAATATGGAAGATTTTAATAGGAAAAGGTGCAGTAAGTACTGCTGCATAACCAGCATAATACAGTTTCAAAATTACTGTCCCCCAGTTGTGCAGAACTCCGTGGGTATCAAACGGCTGAAGCAATACAAGAGTGACTTACTAAGATTAAACATGGAAGATATAACCTAAATATTGTGCCACGTTGTTTCTCTCAGAGGTCACCTGCATGCTGATGTCCTGAAGTGGAAGTGCAGTTCCACAACAGCAGAAGGCAGTGGAGCTCAGCAAGAGCTGCCAGCAGCAACAGGTGCTGCTGCTACACTCAGTGAAACCCTGCCCCAGAAAGCACAGCAGTGAAGGAATCACACCACCGTCTACAGGCATCGTGTGTGAGAGTAGTGTGTGCATTTTACAAAGATTGCAAAGTGTTTGTTAACAAATTCTCATTAATGGCTAAAGTACTGTACAGTTAATACAACAGGTGTGCTCCAGCTGCCTTTACTGACTTGAGCAAAGAAGTTGACATAGTAACTGTGCTTGACTCAGTATAACAGCTACTGATGCCGTGTAGAGGCTGACCTGGAACAGAGTCTGGACAAAGTGAAAGGATAAAGGGTAGGTATTTGTTGAAAGGCCTTCACAGGGCATACCTTGGGCAATGGAGGAGCGTCGCAGAGACTGCACCCAGGATGGACACAGTCACAGGTTTTTCGGACAGATATAACTTTTTTCTCTTTGCATATCAGAGGTTAATTGTCCAATTACAGTTTCAGGTAGTGGAGTCCCATTCTCCCGGTTAGCTCCTCCCAATTCACTTTTGTTTCCATTTCTCAGGCCTGAGACAGTGAGGCGTCCTTGCTTGTCAGGCCTAGCGAGGAATTGTTGTGTCTGACCAAGATGGGAAAAGCAGTAGCTAACACTCTATATGGAGCTCAGAGTTACACACTAAAGAATTGCAGGATTACAAATACATGAAAATAGAAAAGCTAAAATCCTAAGGCATCACTACAAGCATTCCCTCTGCCTCATTAGTACTTTAAGAAGTACTAACTATTTTAAAAATATCCGTGTTATGTCACAAATTAAAAGCCAAATACATTACACGGACCCGCCTCCTTTGTTAAGGGGTCCCTCTCTCCATCACTCAGTTGACAGTAGACACTACCAGCTTTTCTTCATTTACTTTGAATTCAGTACTTAACACTGTTTTGTTTCTTTTCCAGAAATGAAAAATCCTGTCTTGTTCTATTCACTCTACCCTGCATTTAGTAAACAGCAGGTTATATACTGACCTCTGTTTCTCGACATCGATAATTCTATTGGTTTATGGCTCCAAGTGGAGGGACTGCTGGGCTACTGTAAGCTGTTTGGCACTGTTTGCTGCATGCTGACTTGTCAGCATCAGTGGTCCTTTGCATTAGACTGAAGCATCAAGTAATAAACTTTACATTCTGATCTCATCCTATCCCCTAAGGGGTGTTCCCTTGAAGAGGTGAAAAAATTGATTTTTCTCTGTCCAGTAGTTTTCATCTTATACTTGGGTTGCTTAAGTACCGTTCTGTACCCAAGTTTCCATTGAAAAAAGAATCATTGAAAATGAAAGAGCTTTTGCTTTTTCTGATAGTGTTTTGATTTAAAGTTTATTCTGTTTTCCCAGCATATTCCAGCAATAGGTCTTAAAGCAAGATGGTACAAAATTTAATTAAAGGAAAATTTGAGAAAGTTATTTGAGTTCGGTTGAGTGAAGAAGGCCCAGAATTTCTCATGAAGCTATGACAAGCTCTAGTAAGAATTACCTTGAATAGACTACTTTTTTAATATAAGAGTGGTTTCTAAAAATCTGGGTTCAGTTAGGCTGAGTTAGGTTATGTATGTAGAGTTATATGAAGGGGGAAAAACACATAACTGATACATTCTGAGCAGGGACACTTTTCTGCTGTTGGACATGGCAAGACAGTTGTAGCTTCATCAAAGGAGGCTCTAGCTTACATTTCAGTAGTGTGAAATAATTTCAGTGCATTTAATTTTCAGTCACTTTCAGAATTGACACAATTCTTTTCACAAAATTTATTTTCATTTTTCTTCCAAATGTAAGCTCACAGGAAGATTGTAAGATTGTGCATGTAGATTTAACAAACATTGTTCAAATACACTTATTGGCTCAGTTTTCCTTTTTAAAGCTAAACGTTAAAGCAGTAGGCAGAAAGACCTGTCAAATATGTATTTTTTTATATAGCTAAACCAGAATATTTTCTCTAACTCTGCTTTGCTTTGATTTTCAGTTAAATCTCCCCAAATTTTGTTTTGAAGTTATTCCTGCATGCAACTGTCCCAAGGAGAAAGGAAGGAAACTCCTAAATTCTCTTCCTAATTTTTTAAACTCAAAATGAAAAATTATTTAGCAGTAACAGCTCAGCAAAAGTTAGTTCCCATTCTTTACTTTAGTCTTTGTTTAGACCCTAGTTTTTGTCTAGAGCTGCTTCGATAGGTGTTCATACCTTTTCTCTTTTTTTTCTAAATTTAAATGGGATAAAAAGCTAATTAGAGAAGTATCATGGGTTTGAAGTAGTGGAATGTACTAGGATTTGAATTATTTAAATTATATGAAGTCACAAGTGTAGAAAATAACTTTAAAATATTTTAATCCCAGAGTATTGAATCAAAAATCACACTCCCAAAATTTGTCCTACACGGCCTTTTCTCTGGCATAGTTTATATTGATTTTTCTGTAGAGAAAAAATATAGATTACAGGGAAAAATAATAATCATAACAAGGTGGCTAGTATTTAACCTTTATCTAGCACACACATCAGAACAAGATAAGAAAAGTAAGACTATGTGTACGTCAAACATTTTGTGTTTGCTGTTGCCTTTTTCTCATTGGCAAAGTTAATTATTGTTCAATTAACATCATCCTCTAAATCGTTACTAAATACATGAATTACACTTGTTTTCATATTATGTCCTTGTATCAGTACATTAACTTCTATGCATTTGCCTAACATGAAAAAAATGTACTCTCTTTTTCTATACAGCTAATAAGGCTGTATTTTCTTTCTTTTCCAGTGAATTCCTTATACTGCACAGTTAAATGAGTTTTGTTCAGATAGACTTCTCCTTCTGCATATCAGAAGAGACATATAAACTTAGTTTTGTGTTCTATCCTTGACAAATGTCTGCTAGCTTTTTTGCTTGGATGCTTTCAGTCGGAAAGAGATAAAATTGTTTCAAAAATCTAGCAAATCTAGATAAATCTTTCGGTAGTCCCTTTATTCTAGCAGCAATTCTTTTGGGTTTAGGCTTTAGACACCCATTGTTCAGATAATTTCATCATATCCAATCTTCAACTATTTTAGACAAGAATGCTATACCATCGCTTTTACAAGTAAGCACAAACCCTTGCTATTCCTACTGAAAAACTATTTCAGAATACTTTTAGTAGTCAGAAACAGTCCTCCAGTTTACTACCTAGATACACCTTTGAGCATCTTATAACCATTGGTTATTCTGTCAGCATTATCTGCAGGACTTTTTCCTAATATATCATTCACAGCAAGCATCTCTTTCATGTTGCTAGGCCAAAAAGTGATGCTCTTCCAGACACCCCTTCTAATATGGATCCTTCATTCCCTTGCTTATTTTAATTAACTTCCCCTACAACTTCTCAGATTTCTGTCTTAATTCCACTGTATTGACTCTTATGAATATATGAAGTAATCTTAATTCTATGCATTTCAGGCTTGATTCTAATATTGACCTAAGTGGGCTATTTTGAAAAAAAAAGCTAATATATACTACATAGAAATGGCAGAATCAAATCTGATAAGAAAAATAAATGATAGTTTATTAGGGAGAATTATTATTTTGAATGAAGTCTAGGATCCTTCTTACGCAAAGAACTGTGGTAAACAAAAATGTCTGCAGAGAAAACCTGTACTCCTTCATAAAACCAGAATTTGGAAGGAAGGCAACTAGATAAAAAGGCAGGATGAAGTATATAATAAAAGCAGTTGCTTTCAATCCTAGTTCTTCTCTCTCAGTTTTCTCATCAAAACTCTTAATTTTTCTACTTTTCAACCATAACTTTATTTTCATGCAAGTCCTTTGCTACCTATAAATTCTAGAAAGCTGGAACAGAGAATGCATGACTATACAAGTAAACAAAAGGCTTTAAAATTGTACTCCAAGACTGTCAAAATGGTGAGGTAATGTGATTAGTTTAGGGAGATGCACATTTTCCTTTTAGCCAGGGAAATAATAACACTGCCATTATGCAAATCAATGACTTAGAACCACTCAGAACACTGACGGGACAGTGTGAGAAGTACTTGCACTGATACGGAGAAGCAAACAGCTCAGCATTTTAAAGTGAAGTGACAGGAGAATGATTTTCAGAAACTGAGCTGTGAATATTACTTCATTAAAAAATGTTTTGAACTGTTATTTACAAACTTGATCTGTCATACGGTATTTAAAATGCAGATGTGTCCCAAGAAGGTCGCACAAGCAGAATACACAAGAAAAAAACCAACCAACCAACCAAAAAAACCCCAAAAAACCCCAGAAAACAAAAAACGAAAGACAAACAAACAAACAAAACACACCCACACAAAAAAAAAAAAAAAAAAACAAAAAAAAAACAAACAACCAAAACACACCCACACAAAAAAAAAAAAACAAACCACAACCAAAAAACAAAAAAAACCCAACAAAAAATCAGAAAAAAACAGGGCAAAATCACCTGACAGCTAACATGTGTACAACCAAGGATAGAATCTAGTGTAAACACCCAAGGTTTGCAACATGTTTCCATCCGCAGCTGTGTTAGTTTCCCTACACTATGTTACATGTGGAATAAGAAAACTGTGTTGAATAAAGTTACAGTTATTGTGTGGTAGTGAGTGGTTTTTGTTTTTTTTTAAAGACTGATCCACTGTCTTTTTGAGTTGACTTTCTTTGCGGTGAAAAGAGAAAATCGAACACACACACAAAAAAATTAAAATCTAGCAGTCCCCATGCTTAGCAGCCTGGCTGGCACAACAGCTCCTGAGCATGTGGGCTGGCTTTCCTTATCTGCTGAAGCACTCTCCTCTATGCAAACAATAAAAAGGGATCTTAAGCCAGATTGTGTCTCTTCTCCCAAGAGCAAGATAAGAGGAAAAGTATATGGGGAATGACTGGAGGCGCAAGGGGATCCCTTGTATGCAGAAGCTCTGCTGAAACTATGAAGCAGATCTGTTTGTACTCTTGCTCCTGTTTCACCAGAGGACTAGTGGCTGTGTTTTCTGTAGTCACCAGGGGTTCCCGTGCCACTCAGCACACCTTCATCACACTGGAGAACTCCTTTCACATTCAGACTTCAGGGTTTATGTGTTTAATAAATGCTCCCAGAAGTTAAAGCAGATGTTAGAGCTTTGTTTTCTTGCTTTTCAGTTTTTCTTCCTGTTTTAAGCAACCTTTTTTGTCAGTCTACTCTTCAGAGAACCTGTCATTGCACACAAGTTGCTTTTAAATGCACCCCCAGTGGGAAGCAGCTGAAGGCAGCAAGGCATGACTGCACACTGCTTATCTGCAACGGAAGGAAGGTCATTTCTGTGCTCTTAGGTCAGACCTAACCACCAGTTCTCTTTCTCACTCCTTCTGGTTAAGACACAGGAGGTGGGGGTTGTTTCAAAATTACTTTTAACATGGAAATTTTTAGAGGGTGGAGTCAAATGCCCCCTGTATGCCCCCTCAAATGCTATGAGGCTTGAGTTCAAATTTCAAAGAGCATATACACACAGCAAAACAATAGGAAGCTCCACAATTCTGCCAAATTTAAGAAAGTTATTGTCAAACAGGTGTTAGCTAAGACATTTTAAGAACCCATTTATCTCACTAGGAATTGTAATTCTAACTCAGCCAGTTAGAGCAATATGTCCCATAAAAGGTATTGTGGATATTTTTTTCACCTACTCATTTGCATGGTCTTATGAGAGGCAGAACAGATATCCACCTGCTGATAAAATGTAAAATGCAGAAGAAATGCATTCTTAAAATCTCACTGCCAGCTTTTAAAAGTTGTTTCAGTTTAACTCGTTCTCTCAGGAAATTAACTCTCTGAGAGAGGAAAAATAAAAGGCAGGTATCCATAATTTTTTCAGTGTTGAAAGTGATTTGTGAATGATCGTTCCTACTCATGCATATCTTGAGATATTTGCAAATTCTGTGAAAACAATCACAAAAGAGCTAGTATTATTCTCATATGTTGCTAATCTCTATAAAATTTGATAGTGTATATAAGGCAAGAAAAAAGACCAGGGATAAAAATGAAAAGATGAAATTTAGAGCAAAAAGCTGTTCAACATTTTGTAATCAACATGATTTGTATTATCACCAGCAATCACCAGACTTCTAGAGGTGTACTTCAAGGTGCAAGGAAGGACTGGGGGCTCATTACATTAATCTCATCCACAAAGTGAAGAGAGTATTTTAGGTGACAGAGGGTCACTCATGAAAACGTAGGCAATAGATCAAAGATAAACTGGTGCAGTGTAGCTTGACGGCAGAAAGGGCTGCCGACAGTATATTGACTTCTAGAACTGAGGAATGCATACTCAGGATCTCTTTGCCATAGAAGCTAAGATTGAGTTGTTTCAAAATCCCAAACCAAACATAGCAGATGTATTTTCACATTTCACATTGTGTCCTCAGCTAATCTACAACTCTCTTCCATTTGTCTTGCAGACAGCACCACAAAAGTTTCCAGAAAGTCAACTGAAAAAACCCCAAAAAACCTCAGAGCAAACACTGGTGATGTGTGCCTCCTACTTCTGTACTCATCCCACCAAGTTCTGTTTTCCTAATGTTTTGGTACCCTGTCAGAAGTGTCAAGGGTCACTTACTTCAGCCTTTGTAATTGTCTTTAGTGTTTAATGCAAAGGTATGCTATTGAAGATCAGTGGCATATTATCACAAACTGCCATGAATGCCAGATACCACTTGCTGTCTGAAATCACATGGTATTCCTCTGGTGACTCCAGAAGTCCTCAGTCACCATCAGTTCTTGCTATTTCATTGAAGAATAAACTCATTTTCTGAGGGGCTTACTCCCCCTTTTGTGTCATTCATGCTCAGTGCAATTACACTGCAGGATTTTTTAAGTGGAAATCTCAGTGAAAGTCATGGTTTAAGACTGAAAAGTAATTCAGATTTCAAAGACTTTTAAAAATTTTTAAATTTTTTTTGAAGAGCGAGGAGGCAAGAGAATATCATGTGCAAATAAACCTGTGAAATGAACCAAATTCTGTAAAACTTGGCAAGGAATTGCTATTTTTAGCAAGGTTTTGAACACATGTTAGAACACAGTGGTCCGCTTTGAGGAGACAGTGTATTTGTAATAGCTCGTTCCTACCACTTTTTCTCTTGAGCATGGTACTTGAATATTGCAGCCCAACTGAAGCTTGATAACAATCAGACTTACATCAGTGTCAGTGCTCTAAACCTTGGAAGTGTGATAAACCTGCAGACAGGGCTCTGAGGGCACTAGAGTGCCTAGTCCCTAGTCTAGTCTAGTCCCAAACCACTGAGGCCTCCTGGAACCAGAATTAGGCAGGTATTTCAGAAACAGTATTTTCCTGTTCTTTTATTGCTAAGCCAAACCAAACTGGCACCATTCAGAGCCAACTCTGATATTCTTCATCACTGGCAATAGATACAGCAGAATAGTTGGGAAGCAAAGCCTGTAATCTTCTTTTTTCATAGGCAGTAGAGATTTCTCTCAAGTTGAGTCTGCATCCTCATCCATTACACTGAGGCTTGAAGGCTTCCATGTTCTGGAAGACTCCGAAGAGTTATGCACATTTCCCAAAAAGTCATGCATAATTCCATAGGTTATTTAGATGCAGACACTTTCTCCTCATGCATAACCTCAACCACTGGACCATTCATTTCTGCAGCAGTTAGTTTTGGGCAGTTACAGAAGATAATGTGAATGCTAGAGTACTTTAAGATGGAGGAAAATGCTGGTAATATACAGCTAGGAGTTGGGGTTTTTTGAGATTAGTAGCGGGGTGGCAGGGGAGGTAACCAGCCTTCTTAGTCCTTAGAGTGAAACCTTTACTAGTAGAGAGGGTGAGTTTGCATTAAACTTGAGCCTCCCAAAACAAATTTGTTTGAATACGAGCAAGATAATTAATCAATAATACAAGACAAATGTGAAACTATATATATGCCTCCCTGTTCATTGAGTTCCCAGATTTGAGTCAAAAAAAATCTCAATTTTAATGAAAAAATCAATTTTCTTGCATATGGGAATGTAAATTTGACCACAAGCAATTAAAATATTGAAATTAATATTGTCTATTTTATGATGCATACATGCAAGATCAATATATGACAACTTATATATACCTAGCCAGGCAGATATTCATGGAGGGCATTTTAATTTCTAACCTTTACTTTTGCCTCTCATCTGGTTTTACTAAGCTGCATGGAAAAATGTTAATTAATATTTTTGCATAATATTCAGATCAAACTTAGAGAATCAGAAATTACATCACATAAATAAAACATCCAGATTAAAATTACCACACGTGATCTCTTCCCTTTACCACATTCATATGAATTAAAATTTTTTCCAGGCACGTACAGGAGGAGAAAGCTCTACACTAGGAAAAAGCAAGTACTTACGAATAAACCTCACCCTTAAAATTGAAGAGCAGAAAAGTAATTTCACATATTAGGTTGTGCCCAATCCATTAGGTTGACAATATAGACAAAATTAAAATTCCCTCCTGGCATAATCTTGGTTTTTAAATGTATTATGTAATTTTTAAATTGTACTCTCTAATACTATCTATTTCTAAATGTATCTATTCATTACTGTCTAGTCAATTTTTAGAGCAATTGGCATGAATTCTAGAAAAACTAGTACTACGCATAGCAACTAAGCTAAAAAGCATTTGAAGTCTAGTGCTATTCCTTCCTGATATTTCAGGTTTATCAGGAGGTTAATTAGACACAGTTCCAGCATTGCTTTAGGGCACAGCACACCAGGCCAGTTTTTATCTACTTGCAGACTTGGAAGCCTAGGGAGACACCAGCTTAAGACCTATGGCAGGCTTAAATTGTCTTTTCTCCTCCACACTTAGAAAATGTAGTGAAATTCTGTTCCTCAGCATAAACTACTTGGACAAACTTTCATCAGTGATATTCTGCTTATGGCCAAAATGGAGACAATGTTCATCTCTTTTATGTGAGGACTTCTAGTCACAGTAGAAATTGTAACATCCAGATGTCTGTATCCAGCAGGTCTTAGAAAGTTGTGCCGTGTTATGGTTCAGCTTGGTCACTGACAACCTTCCACTGCATTTATACTTGGACAAACAAAAAGGCAAGAACAAGGATCAATTTACAAAACTATTTTGCTCTTGTAATTCCTTGTAAGACATGGAAAGCTAACCTTTCATCACAAAAAGCTGAAAAAAAAACAGAAAGAAGGAAGTCAGTAGCTTGTCTATGAAATTATAACCTTGCTTGGCACTAATAAGAAATGACGAGGCACAGGTGAAAAGCACATTTATATATTGTCTCTTCCATACAGTACACTCCTAAATTGTCTCTTGATCCTATGACAACTTTTTTGGGGGGTCATAGGGATACAAAAAGATGTTTTTCTTAATACATCCCACGCATCCAGTTAGCACCTTATATGTTATGCGGATGTTAGTAAATACAACTAGCACGCCAATACCTTCATTTCTGTGTTTTTTGTTTCTTCATTTTGTTCTTATTTTTGTGGACATTCCTCTCTTTCAATGACAAGCTACACATAACTGACATTTTGATGTTTGGAGCAGAGGTAATGCCTTAAAGAACCTAGAAATAAAACAATACACTTTTGGGATAATATTAGTATAGGAGGTAATATAAAGGCTGGTCTTTATTGGAGGCCTCCAGGGGCAGATATGGAAAATACCCACAAAAGCCCACCCAGACGGGGTGAATACAGTTTTTATAAGTTTAGCAAATTAGCATATTTGACAAAAATCACCAATTAGGAGCTGAAGTGGTGACACAATTTCCCCCAGTCCAAGCCCCTTCTAAATCATTCCCCCCTCAGATGGAAACTGAAATTGTTGGTGAAAATGTGTCTCAAAGAGCTGTTTTTTAGAGACCTTGGTTTGTAAGGAGAACCAAGATAGGAGAGGGGCTTTGGAATATGATTTGTCTTTCTGCCTATCAGGGCTGGGAGAAGTACTGGGAAAACTAGCTGTGGATGCAGTAATAGGCTACAGAGCTACAAATATGTGGGTAAAGAACATAGACAATTTATAAAAGAAAAAAAGGTAAAAATCAACAGGCATCAGAGACACTGTATGTAAGACCTTTGTGGAAAAACTCTTCTCTGCAATATCATTCTGTCAAGAAAATGGAAGAAGAATCTCTGAAATTAAAACTGATCTGACCTCTTTAACTATCAGGTTTTAATTTGCTCATGTTTCATTCATCAACATCCAAATAGATATTGCAGAAATTAGGTTAGTAAGACTCCAATCAACATCATGGGCAGAGACAGTGCTAAACAGTAGTACAAAAAAATAGTTATTTTTGTAAGACAAGTTAGAAGGTTTTCTTTAGAATAAACCTTTCTTTTAAAGTCTTCTACCAAAGTAAGTGCAGAGTGCAATCTTGTTTAATTGTAGAGAACCAAGTTTGGAGATAAAATGTTTCCTAGGTTGTTTGTTTTTTGTCTCAGCCTACATCATTAATATCATACACACCTCCATTACAGGTGGGGCTATTTGTATGACATCAGTTTTATTGAAAGAAACAGGCTAGCACACACGAAATCAAAGAAATATTTCTAGTGTGCCATAAGATAGGATAAAATGTGGGCCATGGGCTGTAGTAATGCAACAAAACTCATCTCAGTAAAACTAGAGAGGGGAAGCATCAATCGAGTTAGGAGGGCATCCACTCCTATCACTGCTGTGAGTGCTCAGAGGAAAAGCACCTGCTCCCTGGTCACCATTTACTGCAAGAACAAAGCTTTATGGTTCCCATGAGAGAGCACTGAACGAGTACAGTGGTGCAGGTTACAGGCAGCACAAAAGCCTGGATTTGGGCACTGCTGTTTCATGAACAAGGGCATTTGCTGCAGCTGAGGTGACGTGTTCCCAAGCAAGACACAAGGCCACGAATGCCACAGGGCAGGTGAAGCTCTCTCCATCCTGAACCTCCTTCACAGAACAGCTACTGAAAGTTTTAAAGGCAAAACCTCGGTGCAACGTGAAATACAGTTGCCCCAGGATGAAGACGTTTCTTCCCAGGGCTGTTTTTTCACTCCAGAAGTGCTCACAGGAATGGCTGCTGCATCCCTCAGGTTTTCTCAGGAGGAAGAAGAACTGCTCTATGTTCATGTTGGTCTCCTTGGAGAGGGTACAGAGAGTTTTCAAAACAGCAGTGCAAGTTTTCCTTCTCTGAGGTCCCCGCCTTGCTAAAAGGTACCCACTTGTCCAGATGATTCTCACTCATCCATCTCTGCTCTCCGACACATCCCCATTATTTCATATTCTTAAAAATACATGTTGTGTTAAATGCTACAATAAGGCTAAACAATCACATTTTCTAAGAATGCTGCATTGCAAGTCCTTCCTAAAGAGCATGTGTTTATGTGTTTAAAGGGTTTATCATTTCTGTTTGCTTCCAAAAGCAAAATCAGACTATACTTTTAAAAACCCTTTTTAAAAGAATTTTTAAGAGCTGCATAATTTTAAATACATAAAAAAATGTAACATTTGTGACTAGGTTAAATTTCTTTATTGATTAGGAGTTATAACTTTGAAAATAGAGAAAACAAAAAAAACCTAGCAAAATAATGTTTTCAAAATACAAATTAAAAAAACCCCTAAACCTGTAACTTCATTAATTTTCTCGTTTCTTCTAATTTTTATAAGATTAGCAACTTGACTTTTTGTTTGTTTGTTTTGGTACCTCAGGAATGCTGCTCTGACCAATATTATTTGTTTTACAATGCATGAGTGAGTTAGGGCACAGCTGAAATAGTTCAAAGAGTTGTTCAGTTCTACTCCTGAATCAAATTGTGACAAATGACTTTCAAAGTCTCCTTGTTGTCTCAAAATAAATACTAGAGCACAATCCATATTTTTAAAATTATTTTGAACATCATTAATAGTACAGCCTTGATCTTCTGCATGATCCAAAGTTCTATTTTGAAATAAAACCAAGTGACTTTTATTTCTATCCTTTCTTACAATTTAATTAATTATCTTTGAAAATGTTAATTTTAAAATATTACAATGCCTTAATTAGGTTGCTAACACTTACCATATTGGCACAAGACTATAAGGCTGTTTTTTCTGCATTGAACCAATATTTTTAAAAAATTTTTTTAAACTTTCTCCTTTTTATTTGTTTTTTTTTTGTTTGTGTTTTTTTTTTTTTTCCCGAATCTCCTTCTGTGTTCTGTTTTCTGTTTCTTTCACAAGCTCTACCTACGGTTCTACTGTAAAAAAAATAGTAAAGGCATAATTACTTTTTTGGAAGAAGAACTAGAACTGAATTACCTACACTATTGCCTTAAATTTATATCTTAACTTTAGTGTTTAAATTAATTTGCAATATTTACGTCATCTGGATTATTTTAAGCAAAAACAAACAGTAGCTATAATTATTTACTAATTAAATCCACATGCTGTATTCTTGGTTGGCCCATGGTTTTGTGTCAGTAACAAGCCTGTCAGTGTATCCTTCTGAATATATATACAAAATTGCTAGATGGATTAAAAATCATCTGTGATGCAAAGAATTTTACTTTCTTTGGAGTAGGATGAATGCATGTGCAAACTACCTTAATCTGAGAAAAAATATGTTAAAAATATAGAAGGGAAGATTTTTTCCATGAGAACCCAACTGCAATTATTCCTGTGTTCTATACAGTTTAAGGACTGATTCCTAGCAATTAACAGAGATCTTGTTTTCTTACACAGATATGCTGAAAGTCTTTTTGTTTATGTCCCATGTCATTTTTTCTCTCCAAATTGTCTATTCTTCCCAGTATGACAAGCAGACAAGAGAAAAGGTGTATTTCCTCCAAGGTGATGTGATGGATCATGTTGTCCTAAAGGTTCCCTGGTGGCATTTCAGCATCACAGAAGTATTACTTTCTCTCATTGCTCTGTGATGGGGGGAACAAGGTTGGAACTGATGCTTAACAACCAGATTTTCAAGGCATCTCAGAAATTTTTCCAACTTGACCTTGGCTGACACAATATTCAAGGCAATATAGCAGATACTGCAATTCTGAATTGTATCAATTCATCCTTTTTTTTTTTTGGAATAAAGTCTAATAACAATAATTAGTCCATTTTAAATTAGCTATACGACACGGTTTAGTTTAATATAAAGCTTAAAAACAATTAAGATTTAGATTTTGGAAGTTGTTTCCTCCTGCACACGAATTAGGTATACTTTGTTATTTTCTCATATAAGGAATGTATGTATAAAACTGGAATTATTTGTAATATTCTTCAACAATTTGTTACTTTATGACCCAGACTTAAAACACTTGCATTATCAAGCTGGTATAAAGACATCTGAAAACCAATCTTCTCTCAGAATCCTATTTTCTTTGTAGGATCTTGAAATCCCCTCTTCTTCCAATTTTATCTGTACCCCTTTTTCTTTTTTGTTATAATAAAGAGCTGTGCCAGTGTTGAGAACTCATTAATATTTTCCTTCCTTCCCCCCTTCTCCTCAAGTTCTGATTTTTTTGTTGCCTATTCCCTCCAAAATTACTGAGTATGCTTAAACCAAAGTGGGGAGTTTTCTGGGAATGGGTTTAATCATCTCTTCTTCTGAATAGGTTTTATGGAAAAGATTCTTTTTCTAAGATAGGCAGCCCAAGTTGCAAAGCTGCCTTCACTGGAGTATTTTTGTTATACCAGGATGGTGCAAAGAGTCTGAACATCCCTGATTTTTCCTCATCTCTCTACATCCTTTTACTCAAATGGCACAGTAAACAAGTTACTCATTTGCAAAGACAACAAAATTTTGTTTTGTCCTGGGTTTTTTGTATCTTTAATAAATGTTGTCTCCCTTCTGGTGCTAAACTTTTCCATAGTATAGACATCACGTTGTGGAAAAAAAAATCCACAAAGAGAAAACAAGTTTTTTCAGTATATTCTGTTATTTAGTACTTGAAAACTCTACTTCCATTTGTCAGCATCAACACATTAAGCATATGTCGTGAGGTTAAGTATCTAGGAGAAACCTGTATTTCCAATTCCTTAGTGCAGGTCCTTCTTACTTTCTCAGTGAGCCATGCAGGATCCTCTGCTGCCAGTAAATAACAGGCCAAATGATCTTTATTTTCCTCTTCCAACAGGATCACTGTGAAGAGAAAGTGCCTGTGGGTACAAATCTTCAAACTCAGTGCTGTGCCTGTTGCAAACCTGGTAGTCCACACAGCCAGAAGCGATTGCTCAAATAAGAGGCTAAAGAAAAGAGAGTTGTAATCACCATTCATTGGTTTAGAAATGTCATGCCAGTCGCATTTCAGTCATCGTGTGATATTAATACTAATCAGCATATATTAGCAGCCAGACATGTTCACAACTGTTCTAACAGCTGAGTGCCTCCAAGCTAAATTGATTTCATCCCTTAGACACCCATTAACACCTCTCCTTCCCATTTAGATAATAGAACACAGTTGTTCAGGGGTGTTTATGAAATGACATTCATTTGATTGATAAGTGACCTTGACTGAATGAGAATATATGCTTGCTGGAATTTAAACGATCACCTTCCTTTTCAATAACCTTGTCAGAGTTGCAGGCCTCCAAATCCTCAAAGAATTTAAGTAATAATAATCAGTAAATACTGATTTCTTTTTTCTGAGGAGTGTGTTTGGGGGGATCAAGCTTTAAATTAGGTTTTACATACTAATATTCTAATTATAGAAGGTGCTGAAGTACTCTGAGAGCAATCATCTGCTTTTTAAAATAAATCAGTGTTTAATTATTTGGGTTTTGTACCTCAATCCATTTTGAACAACTCACTGGCTCTAGTAGGCCATTCTTACTAAGATGAAATGAAATATTTAAGCTTCATATATTGTTAATATTATAGTGCAGATAATCTAGCCATGATTAATTAAGAATATTGGAAACCTCTGATACAATGCCAGGAAAAAAAAAATCAGTTCAGTATAGGATGCTTTTCTAGAGCTGCATTATGAGAGTTTTTCAATAATAGATTAAACAGACTAAATAATTAAAATGTCATTTGATTGAAATCAGACCATTCTCCTTGTAATTTGGCATTACATCCTGTAACAGGCAAGACTGTCTTTTCAGCTCCAGATAAGGAGGCAGTCCTTTCTTTTCTGTACATTAATTTAAAAAATGCATCAGACAGAATTTAAAAGCAAGTGACAAACACTGACTAGAATACTTTTCTTAAGAATAGAAATAAAAATCTTAGGTTAAGATTTTCAGAGATGCCTGAATGTACTTAAAATCAAATTATTTTGGGAAAACTACTGAATCCCAACTTACTTTGTTCCAGGGAAGATACTTGGGATGTGAAGATGCAGCCGCTATGAGTATTCACCTGGAATGCAATCCTCTAGGGAGTGCACTTGAAGGTTGGAGCCCTGATCATTCTCGTTGTGCAGCTGCTGTTTTTCCTGCTGTTATCCTGAAGGACAGAAGGACACCTGAGCAGCATCACCTCTGTCACAGCAGCCCCAGCTGCAGCATTTTCTCAAGTTTCTGAGGCACTCAGGTGCCCTTGATATGAGGCTGGATATGAGCAGCCTGTGGGCCAGATGTGGTTCACCAGTCATGAGTTGGACAGTCCATTAGTTACTCTGTTGTGATTGACTGTTTTACAGCCCTTTTGCAGCCTTTTCTGCTAAAGCTGTTTCACATATAGTTTTGAAAAATATTATAAAAATAAAATGCTAACTGAAATAGAGGCTTTCAGGTTGCAAGAGCTCTCAAGTGCAGAGGTTTCATACACAGCTGGAAAGCCTCAGGAGTGGGAAACCCATCCCAGCATATTCCACAGAACTGGAAGATTCTGATCCTGGCTGGAGGCTACAAAGAGATTGAATATCAATTGCCTGATTCTGAACAGGCACTTGGATTGATGTCTTCCCCTTTGCAAGACATCACGCCCAACAGACAAACATTTTTTTCTCCTTTAAAATTTTTAAATGCAAAGGCTCATTTAGAAATATTTTCCCCAAATTTGCCAGTAACTGCTATAAGTTATTTCCATTGTATGAAACAGCTGCTTATACTCAATCTCATTTAAGTGAGAGACAAATAGAAGCAAAAGCATCCAAGAGTCAGTTCAAAGTTATTTGCATAGGTTAATTTAAGGGGTTTTTTTGTAACATATTTTCTCTATCCCACTATTATACTTCTTTCAGTAATTTTCTCTCTGATGCTAAATGTGAAAAAATCAATCGAGTATGATTCTCAAGGTGTGGTGATCACACCACTGGCTCTAAACACAAAAATCCAGTTATTCCTTACACTAATCAAGGGTCTCACATAATTCACAGTTCAGCAGCCTCTGCATGAAGTACGCTTCTCTTCTCTTCTCTTCCTAGTGAGCAGTGCTCTGTAACCTACTTTGCAATAGCTAGACCAGTAAAAGTGAGAATCTGCCTTCAGAGGCATGCTGAGCTTGGGCTGCACTGGGGTGCCCATCACTGGTTGCAGCACCAGTGTCATAGGTTTTTCAGTTTTGGGGCTTGTGTTCCTCAGGAGAGGGGAGAGATGCCAACGCTGTTAAGGGGGGCTGGGAAGAAGAAGCCAAATGCATCTAATGTTCATGGTATGAAACTTGACAGCCTCAGGTAAAGCTGAAGACTTATATGGAGACCAGAATGTAACCTTAAAAAAATAGTTAAGAGAATAAGCTTTGTACAGAGGCTCAGCTGACATAACATGAGATAGTGAACACGGAATAAACATTCTTATTCAGTTGTTCCAGTGTTCAGGAAAATAGGAGTTAATACAGGACAGAAAAATGCCAGGCTACTTTTGAATAAAATAAATGGAATTGCAGAAAGGGCATCAGCACTCTTTGTCCTAATTAGAAGAACTGGCAATACTCCAGGCCCTTATCTAATTTCTTGGGTCAAACGAGTTGAAATTATTTGAATATAATGCAAAATAAACATCACAGTCAATATAACAATGATTATTATAATAGTATTTTTACATGTAATGCATCACTGTCTCTCACGTTAATTTTGAACTGGCATGGTACAAAAGACACAGGGTGTTGTCATTGAGTGTGAACATGGTCTTTTTGGGCTCACAGATTTTTCATTATTTCTTTAAAAATTGATCTTACATCATGGTATTTATGCTTCCACCTTTATTGCTACAGGAATTGGTTTCTTTAAAGAATTTTCAGGAAAGAGAGATTGAAAACTAAATTATAACTTGACATGAAGGAATAGAATAATGTGAACTAGTTTGTTCACATGTATTATTGCCATGTATTATTCTCATTGATCATAAAGCCTTCAGGCTGATTTTCAGCTGCCAGATGCAAACTCACATTTAATTTTGCGATTGGAATTTTTAAAAGGGTGAAACTTATTTGCCTAACTTGTGTTTATGAGATCTTTTAAGTTACTGAATGGTACTTGAGTACCTATTGGATTACAATGATTGCCAGTCCAGGCTGTGAATGTTCAGGACTGCTGGCTTCTGCTGTGGACAATTCAGATTGGTTGCCCAGTTGAAGGAATGGATGTCTGTATCCAATCCAACAACAGATGGCATCATTTTTATATTTTTGCCAGCACTGATGTATCATATCACAGCAGATCTATGAGCAAAGCTTTTAAATTGAAGGTATTGTGAGAGAAGACTGCTGGTGTCTTGAAAAATTAATCATTTTATTATCCTGAATGATGTCTGAGATGAGGAATGAAAAAAAAGCCAGTAGATCTTATAAACTCAATTTCACCATCAGAGCCCGAGGTATGCTTGAAATTCCACAGGCTGCACATATTTTGCTGAAATGCCTTCTTCCTGAAAATAAAGGTCTGCACTCAGCACTGGTATGATTCTACTTTTGCCTTAGCTGTTCCTCATTTCTTGACTCTACCCCAGCCAGAGACAGCACACTGACTCAGCCCTGCTTCTGCATGATAAAATCCTCCTACATCCCCTCCTTGCTACGGCCAGCACAACTGTTGTAGGGACATCCTGTGGATAAAAGCCGGGGACTAATCCGACAAAAAAACTTGCCAAAATAGAAGTTTCAGCATTCAGATTAGTGTCTGTACATGTTGTCCTCCTTTCCCAGGTAGTTCTGTTAACAGAACAGATGGCTTCACACAGTGGGGAGACAAAGGAATGAGCGGCATGAAAACAGACGGTTTATAGTAAGACACACATTTTTAATCTACCACTGAGTAATAAACCTGGATTTTAACTTGCACTTAGTTTTCTGTAGTGCTGATTAATTCCTAGAATATCTTTGAAGGAAAAAAAATTGCCCTCAGTTCATTTGCACATAAATGCAGAACTCTTGCTCTGCTGAGTCACCCGGGCGGGA